>JAGVVM010017042.1:0-11088 GCA_019149425.1 Psidium friedrichsthalianum
CCTGCATGAACTCATTAGAATAGGAAAATCACTCAACATAGGTACCGAAAGGGCGTCGATAGTAATATCGGCGTAACTAAGTCCCCGAATCCAAATCTCTGGTTTTCGTAGAATCGAACGATTTCTCCCAATCGCTCGATAGGGCTTCCAATCATACCCTCCAAGAAATAATTGGTGGCGATTCCGATGGCATGCACACTGATCACATGTCACCCGACCACACTAAGGTTGACCCCGATTTAAATCTTTCCTGACGCGACTTGGTATGGGCCTGGGAGGACCCGAGCGAAGCCCAGATCTAAAAATGGGCCTAGCAATCCATTAGCCCTCACCCCTCCTCGGGAGGAGGGTCGCGACACCATGCAACTTCACAAACCGAGCAAATATAAAGGAATGCGTGGCACTCGTATAAAATAAAGCATAAGCTTTATGACCATATATAGAGATGATACCTGTAATAACATCCTTGGAAGCCTAAGCTACCTCCTTAGTAACTGTATATACTCTCCCTTGAGCTGGTGGTCTCTGATTACCTTGTCCTTCTTCATTCTCGGTACTTCACATGGTTGCTGAGGAGGAGCTGCCCATGTCTGCATCCTATTTCATGGGCAATCCCTCACTAGGTGTCTAGTCTGGCTACACCCGTAACATTTCCTTAGTGGTGGACACAGAGCAAATCCATGAAACTTTTCGCACTTGTGCCTGGGATCGACCCAACTGTATTGGCCTCTTACCAGAATTCATCCTTCTTTCTCCAATCCGCACTCCACCTGGTTTATTGAAATTTCCTCCAAAGCGCCTCTTGTTAGGGTTAAACTGGGATTAACCCAATTGCATTAGCCTCTTGCCATGTTTCTCGTTCTCTCAAGCTCCTAGAGGCTTCGATTCCACCTCGTCTCCTATCATTTCTTGCTCCATATATTGCGCACGATTATACACCTCCATGTAAGCCATTAGCCCAAATGGTGCTAAATGTTTCCGTATGTCGGTTTTAAACCTTTCAGTAATCTCTTCGCCTTATCCTTGGCATGCTCGACTCGGCGAGGAGCAAACTTAGACAGTTCAGAAAATTTAGCCTCATACTCTTCCACCGTCATCTCTCCTTGTTTCAGTTCCACAAACTCCATCAATTTCCTATTTCTTGAGTAGCTCAAGAAATGCCTCCATAAAAAGCAGTAAAAAAAGTTTCCCACACAATCTCTGCTCCTTCAGGAAATACCGCATCCTTTATCGCCTGCCACCAATGCATGGCATTTCTGTCTAGCTAGTATTCTGCTAAAGTCACCTTATTAGTGTCATTACAATTCAGTAGCCTGAAGATCTTTTCCATCTCCTTAATCCATCGTTCTGCCTCCTCAGGCTTTCCTGTTCCAATAAACTTTGAAGGTTTCAACTTAAAAAATAGCTCCACTAATCCCTGTGCCCTACGGTCATTCACCCTCACATTGACTGCAGCCTGTTATTGTACTTGTTATGCCAACAATTCTCCCACATGAGTCAATGCTTGCAAGATACCGTCGACCCTTGGGTCGACAATACTAGCTCCTGATGGTTGTGCATTCGTATTAGCCATCCTCGTACTTTGCACGCAACTGTCTCTCTCAATAAGCAACAAGTAAACTTGTCACTCAATTCAAATAAGTAATATAAATGTTACTGTTACCTAGGTCAATAGCTATAGCAATCACATGCGTGGTCACCCTAGACCTAAAATTTTAGCGCACTTTATCACTCCAGGTAAACCTATGCTCTGATACCATGTCAATATCGCGGCCGCAATCTATTATCAAAGCCATGGCGTCCCAGGTTCGCCATGTATACTATCGTCTTGATGTTTTAATTTTAAATGAGATAACAAACAGAAAAATAAAAGCATAGTACTTCATTTATCTATGGCTGACAAATATCGGGTTCATTTACATACATCTGGGAATACGTCGAGGAGCATCAAAATGTCGCTAGTGGCCTTAGTCGCTATACAAAAATCGAGGACTGCATTCTCAACTAAAAGGCTCTCATCGCTGACTCGACTACTAACTCCACTACTCATCGGCCTACACCACGCTACTTACCTATAAAAATTTTCAACAATAAAGGGGTGAGAAAATAATCTCAACAAGTCAAATCTCTAATTCATCGACTAATAACCAATTAGGATCAAACAACAAGAAGTTTGATGTGTATCAAGATTTTTACTAACCAGGTTAGGTTATCCCAATCCGAGTCTACTATCAAATAATTTAGGCATGTAGCCCCTCTTTTTATTTCCATAATGTTTTCACACATTCAAACCTAATATAGGAAACTTAATTTTCGACCACAAATGATACATGTCATGGTATACCAGACTCACAATAAATGTTATTTCATTATCGTGAGGTAGCTTGATACACATTGATCGTAAACGGATTTGGTTTTCTCATCCCGTCAAGCCTAGTATGTAAGTTATTTGTTAAGCGTTTACCTTTTTACTTCTTATTTACTTTTCTTCAGAGTATTGAACTTACTGTTCTCCATTTAGTTCCTTAAACTAAACTTTGGGCATATTACTTTTTCTAAACTACGTCCATTCCTAACTCTCTTAGTTACCTACTTACCCTCACTCCAAGTTCTTCTTCATTCATCCTCTAGTCTAGCACTAGTATTCATTTATTTAAATACTGTACAATCAAAGTCCAATAGCACCAAGAAGAAGACAGTGCAGTCCCAATTTCCACTAACGCCAATAAGTTTCAAAACTAGTACGCGGTGGCATTACAAACCGTAGCTCCTACCCATTTGACCCAATAATGAAGCCACAAGAGACCTTAAATAGGGTCTATTTCTAGTGAAGCTCCCCATTCACCAGTTCAAAATTTTTAACGAGGAAGTTAGAATTCTCGGGAAAAAAAAAGGTTCTCATCCTGCCTATGTACTCCATCCGCTGTTCCGGTTAACAACACCCTTCCTAATTCCTCTTCGTCAGTTTTTCCCTCAAGACCTCATGGTTCCTCTAGTCCACAGTCCTACACCCTTTGGTCTTGGTCTTCCACATACCCACCAATCGAAAGTGCACGGTTCCTCCACCTCCCATAGTTAATGCCAATTTTTAATCCATCCTCTTATTGCGTTCAATATACAAACAAATCATGTCCTAATGACTTAAAACTACTAAACCTAGCATAGTAGCCTTTGAAACCTGTAACACCAAGCCCTAGGTTCGGTACTACCTCCTCAACTCGACGTCAATGTCGCTCCTACCCATTTGCGTATCTATAAGGTTTCACAATTTAACATTCGAAATGTTATGTTCAAGACCTCCACTCAAAATACATAGATAGTTGTCACTGCGACACTCCCACCCATACCAGAACCAGATTGTCCAGCTTTCTATCCCCAGACCAAGTTACTGTCTCCGACCCATATTGGAAGGATTAGTGAGCTGATTGGGGAGACGACTTACCTTAGCTTTAGTTGCTCAACAGCTCTTTGGGTCGTCGGATGATCGTCTTCTCCGAAGTGCCAACAACTTTGCTGATCCACTGGAAGGCAAATGCAGAGGGAGGAGTGGAATAGAGTTGGCCACGGGTCGATTTTGGATGGAACCGGCTCGAGTCAAACCCGGAACCGGCCAGTGTGGCACAAGCCTGTTCCGATTTGTTATTTTTTGGAACCGTCTCGGAATCAGTGGTTCGGAACCACCAAATGGCTATATAGCCGTTTGGGTTGTTTGTTCCCAAACGGCTATAATATTGTCGTTTTTCTTTTTTTCTTTAATTTATTAAATAATCTACTTCACTTTTTTTCTTTAATTTATTAAATAATCCTAACTATTATAAATACCCATCTTCACCTTTTATTTTTTCCTCACAATTTCTCACAATTTCTCTCATTTCTCAAATTCTCTCAAATTCGCTCAATTTTGTCAGTTTTCTTCCGCTCAATTCTCTCAAAAAATGGCAAGTGGAAGAGAAAAGAGCCCAATGGTTTCAGAAGAATCCAATTATTCTCATGATCCTCGTGTGTATGCACATTAGGAAGACGATGACGATGATGATATCAATGTTATTCCCAATGTCGAGCATGTCCCGACGCAAGAAAGTCTGTATCCTATTACTAATGCCGAAGAAGCGTCAATAACAAAGGAGATGAGTTGAGGGGGTGCATCCATCATATAGCAATACTTCACCAAGCAACATATAGAAGAAAACGAGTACAACCTCACATGTAAGCATTGAAAAAAAAAAATACAGCTTTACAAGTGGAAGCGGCTATGGAACATATCGACGACATATGGTGTTAAAACATCCAACGCAATTTGAGATCGATACCAGGCAACAACAAATTCCCAAGTTTGTTGATTCTAACACTTTTCCTTTATTTCGTTATAATAGAAATAATTATGAGCAAGAATTAGCTAAATTTGCTGCTGTTGAACATTTATCGTTTAATTTTGATGAAAATTTTGGTTTTAATACTTTTATACAAAATGAATGTACTCCACAAGCCAAACCTGTTTCGAGAAATACGCTTAAGCGCCAATTTTTAAACTTTATAAAAAAGGAAAAGAGGATTTGAGAATTTTTTTTTGCAATTTCAATGGACATGTGCATATAAGTAGGGATGTTTGGAGTGATCCTTGGCAAACTGATTATTATATGGGTATTACATGTTATTGAATAGACGATGATTGGAACATTAAAAAAAATTATTGTATTTCGAGTTTTTGATGAAACGCATATGGCACATAATATTTATAGAATAATTAAGCAAGGTTTAGAACAATATTTATTGGTTAATAAAATCTTTTCAATTGGTTTGATAATGCCTCGGCAAATACTGCTTCCATTAGTGAGTTAGAAATAATTTGTAAACCGCTTTTGATGGAAATTTTTTCAAATTAGATGTGCTTGCCATATTTTAAATTTATGTGTACAAAATGGTTTACGAACTCTTGAAATTTTTCTCCGTCCAATAAAAACAGCAATTCAATATTTATGGAAACATCCCCAAGTTATGAGAGACTGGGGTAGATTTTGTAAATAAAATGGAAGCAAGTAAAAAAAATTTCCAAAAGATGTTCTAAATCATTGGAATTCTACATACGAGTTGCTTAATCAAGTTTTTTTTCATATAAAGATTTATTATGTACTTTTTTTACGAATCATGTTTTTCAAAATAATTTATACCTACAAGAATGGGATATTTACAAAAAAAAAATTAGATTTTTTAAAATTTTTTAATAATGCAACTTATATTTTATCTGGTGTTTATTATCCTACTACGCATTTATTTTTAATAGAGTGTGCAAATATTACTGGTATTTTTGAAGAAAATGAAAACGATAATCAATTAGATCCGACTATTATAGCAATGCGAACGAAATGGATGCAATATTATACAAAAACTTCTATTATTTATTTGATTTTTTGTGTTTTGGATTCACGTACCAAAATGGATGGCTTACTTGATGATTTGAATTCCCACTATGAGTGTTTACGTTTGACTGAAACTGTGAATATTAGAGATATAGAGAAAGAAGTTAAAAATATAATAGTAGAATTGCAATTCTACTATTATATTTTTAACTTCTTTCTCTATATCTCTAATATTCACAGTTTCAGTCAAACGTAAACACTCATAGTGGGAATTCAAATCATCAAGTAAGCCATCCATTTTGGTACGTGAATCCAAAACACAAAAAATCAAATAAATAATAGAAGTTTTTGTATAATATTGCATCCATTTCGTTCGCATTGCTATAATAGTCGGATCTAATTGATTATCGTTTTCATTTTCTTCAAAAATACCAGTAATATTTGCACACTCTATTAAAAATAAATGCGTAGTAGGATAATAAACACCAGATAAAATATAAGTTGCATTATTAAAAAATTTTAAAAAATCTAATTTTTTTTTTGTAAATATCCCATTCTTGTAGGTATAAATTATTTTGAAAAACATGATTCGTAAAAAAAGTACATAATAAATCTTTATATGAAAAAAAACTTGATTAAGCAACTCGTATGTAGAATTCCAATGATTTAGAACATCTTTTGGAAATTTTTTTTACTTGCTTCCATTTTATTTACAAAATCTACCCCAGTCTCTCATAACTTGGGGATGTTTCCATAAATATTGAATTGCTGTTTTATTGGACGGAGAAAAATTTCAAGAGTTCGTAAACCATTTTGTACACATAAATTTAAAATATGGCAAGCACATCTAATTTGAAAAAATTTCCATCAAAAGCGGGTTTACAAATTATTTCTAACTCACTAATGGAAGCAGTATTTGCCGAGGCATTATCAAAACCAATTGAAAAGATTTTATTAACCAATAAATATTGTTCTAAACCTTGCTTAATTATTCTATAAATATTATGTGCCATATGCGTTTCATCAAAAACTCGAAATACAATAATTTTTTTAATGTTCCAATCATCGTCTATTCAATAACATGTAATACCCATATAATAATCAGTTGCCAAGGATCACTCCAAACATCCCTACTTATATGCACATGTCCATTGAAAATTGCAAAAAAAAATTCTCAAATCCTCTTTTCCTTTTTTATAAAGTTTAAAAATTGGCGCTTAAGCGTATTTCTCGAAACAGGTTTGGCTTGTGGAGTACATTCATTTTGTATAAAAGTATTAAAACCAAAATTTTCATCAAAATTAAACGATAAATGTTCAACAGCAGCAAATTTAGCTAATTCTTGCTCATAATTATTTCTATTATAACGAAATAAAGGAAAAGTGTTAGAATCAACAAACTTGGGAATTTGTTGTTGCCTGGTATCGATCTCAAATTGCGTTGGATGTTTTAACACCATATGTCGTCGATATGTTCCATAGCCGCTTCCACTTGTAAAGCTGTATTTTTTTTTTTCAATGCTTACATGTGAGGTTGTACTCGTTTTCTTCTATATGTTGCTTGGTGAAGTATTGCTATATGATGGATGCACCCCCTCAACTCATCTCCTTTGTTATTGACGCTTCTTCGGCATTAGTAATAGGATACAGACTTTCTTGCGTCGGGACATGCTCGACATTGGGAATAACATTGATATCATCATCGTCATCGTCTTCCTAATGTGCATACACACGAGGATCATGAGAATAATTGGATTCTTCTGAAACCATTGGGCTCTTTTCTCTTCCACTTGCCATTTTTTGAGAGAATTGAGCGGAAGAAAACTGACAAAATTGAGCGAATTGAGAGAATTTGAGAAATGAGAGAAATTGTGAGAAATTGTGAGGAAAAAATAAAAGGTGAAGATGGGTATTTATAATAGTTAGGATTATTTAATAAATTAAAGAAAAAAAGTGAAGTAGATTATTTAATAAATTAAAGAAAAAAAGAAAAACGACAATATTATAGCCGTTTGGGAACAAACAACCCAAACGGCTATATAGCCATTTGGTGGTTCCGAACCACTGATTCCGAGACGGTTCCAAAAAATAACAAATCGGAACAGGCTTGTGCCACACTGGCCGGTTCCGGGTTTGACTCGAGCCGGTTCCATCCAAAATCGACCCGTGGCCAACTCTATTCCACTCCTCCCTCTGCATTTGCCTTCCAGTGGATCAGCAAAGTTGTTGGCACTTCGGAGAAGACGATCATCCGACGACCCAAAGAGCTGTTGAGCAACTAAAGCTAAGGTAAGTCGTCTCCCCAATCAGCTCACTAATCCTTCCAATATGGGTCGGAGACAGTAACTTGGTCTGGGGATAGAAAGCTGGACAATCTGGTTCTGGTATGGGTGGGAGTGTCGCAGTGACAACTATCTATGTATTTTGAGTGGAGGTCTTGAACATAACATTTCGAATGTTAAATTGTGAAACCTTATAGATACGCAAATGGGTAGGAGCGACATTGACGTCGAGTTGAGGAGGTAGTACCGAACCTAGGGCTTGGTGTTACAGGTTTCAAAGGCTACTATGCTAGGTTTAGTAGTTTTAAGTCATTAGGACATGATTTGTTTGTATATTGAACGCAATAAGAGGATGGATTAAAAATTGGCATTAACTATGGGAGGTGGAGGAACCGTGCACTTTCGATTGGTGGGTATGTGAAGACCAAGACCAAAGGGTGTAGGACTGTGGACTAGAGGAACCATGAGGTCTTGAGGGAAAAACTGACGAAGAGGAATTAGGAAGGGGTGTTGTTAACCGGAACAGCGGATGGAGTACATAGGCAGGATGAGAACCTTTTTTTTTCCCGAGAATTCTAACTTCCTCGTTAAAATTTTGAACTGGTGAATGGGGAGCTTCACTAGAAATAGACCCTATTTAAGGTCTCTTGTGGCTTCATTATTGGGTCAAATGGGTAGGAGCTACGGTTTGTAATGCCACCGCGTACTAGTTTGAAAACTTATTGGCGTTAGTGGGAAATTGGGACTGCACTGTCTTCTTCTTGGTGCTATTGGACTTTGATTGTACAGTATTTAAATAAATGAATACTAGTGCTAGACTAGAGGATGAATGAAGAAGAACTTGGAGTGAGGGGTAAGTAGGTAACTAAGAGAGTTAGGAATGGACGTAGTTTAGAAAAAGTAATATGCCCAAAGTTTAGTTTAAGGAACTAAATGGAGAACAGTAAGTTCAATACTCTGAAGAAAAGTAAATAAGAAGTAAAAAGGTAAACGCTTAACAAATAACTTACATACTAGGCTTGACGGGATGAGAAAACCAAATCCGTTTACGATCAATGTGTATCAAGCTACCTCACGATAATGAAATAACATTTATTGTGAGTCTGGTATACCATGACATGTATCATTTGTGGTCGAAAATTAAGTTTCCTATATTAGGTTTGAATGTGTGAAAACATTATGGAAATAAAAAGAGGGGCTACATGCCTAAATTATTTGATAGTAGACTCGGATTGGGATAACCTAACCTGGTTAGTAAAAATCTTGATACACATCAAACTTCTTGTTGTTTGATCCTAATTGGTTATTAGTCGATGAATTAGAGATTTGACTTGTTGAGATTATTTTCTCACCCCTTTATTGTTGAAAATTTTTATAGGTAAGTAGCGTGGTGTAGGCCGATGAGTAGTGGAGTTAGTAGTCGAGTCAGCGATGAGAGCCTTTTAGTTGAGAATGCAGTCCTCGATTTTTGTATAGCGACTAAGGCCACTAGCGACATTTTGATGCTCCTCGACGTATTTCCCAGATGTATGTAAAATGAACCCGATATTTGTCAGCCATAGATAAATGAAGTACTATGCTTTTATTTTTCTGTTTGTTATCTCATTTAAAATTTAAAACATCAAGACGATAGTATACATGGCGAACCTGGGACGCCATGGCTTTGATAATAGATTGCGGCCGCGATATTGACATGGTATCAGAGCATAGGTTTACCTGGAGTGATAAAGTGCGCTAAAATTTTAGGTCTAGGGTGACCACGCATGTGATTGCTATAGCTATTGACCTAGGTAACAGTAACATTTATATTACTTATTTGAATTGAGTGACAAGTTTACTTGTTGCTTATTGAGAGAGACAGTTGCGTGCAAAGTACGAGGATGGCTAATACGAATGCACAACCATCAGGAGCTAGTATTGTCGACCCAAGGGTCGACGGTATCTTGCAAGCATTGACTCATGTGGGAGAATTGTTGGCATAACAAGTACAATAACAGGCTGCAGTCAATGTGAGGGTGAATGACCGTAGGGCACAGGGATTAGTGGAGCTATTTTTAAGTTGAAACCTTCAAAGTTTATTGGAACAGGAAAGCCTGAGGAGGCAGAACGATGGATTAAGGAGATGGAAAAGATCTTCAGGCTACTGAATTGTAATGACACTAATAAGGTGACTTTAGCAGAATACTAGCTAGACAGAAATGCCATGCATTGGTGGCAGGCGATAAAGGATGCGGTATTTCCTGAAGGAGCAGAGATTGTGTGGGAAACTTTTTTTACTGCTTTTTATGGGAGGCATTTCTTGAGCTACTCAAGAAATAGGAAATTGATGGAGTTTGTGGAACTGAAACAAGGAGAGATGACGGTGGAAGAGTATGAGGCTAAATTTTCTGAACTGTCTAAGTTTGCTCCTCGCCGAGTCGAGCATGCCAAGGATAAGGCGAAGAGATTACTGAAAGGTTTAAAACCGACATACGGAAACATTTAGCACCATTTGGGCTAATGGCTTACATGGAGGTGTATAATCGTGCGCAATATATGGAGCAAGAAATGATAGGAGACGAGGTGGAATCGAAGCCTCTAGGAGCTTGAGAGAACGAGAAACATGGCAAGAGGCTAATGCAATTGGGTTAATCCCAGTTTAACCCTAACAAGAGGCGCTTTGGAGGAAATTTCAATAAACCAGGTGGAGTGCGGATGGAGAAAGAAGGATGAATTCTGGTAAGAGGCCAATACAGTTGGGTCGATCCCAGGCACAAGTGCGAAAAGTTTCATGGATTTGCTCTGTGTCCACCACTAAGGAAATGTTACGGGTGTAGCCAGACTAGACACCTAGTGAGGGATTGCCCATGAAATAGGATGCAGACATGGGCAGCTCCTCCTCAGCAACCATGTGAAGTACGAGAAATGAAGAAGGACAAGGTAATCAGAGACCACCAGCTCAAGGGAGAGTATATACAGTTACTAAGGAGGTAGCTTAGGCTTCCAAGGATGTTATTACAGGTATCATCTCTATATATGGTCATAAAGCTTATGCTTTATTTTATACGAGTGCCACGCATTCCTTTATATTTGCTCGGTTTGTGAAGTTGCATGGTGTCGCGACCCTCCTCCCGAGGAGGGGTGAGGGCTAATGGATTGCTAGGCCCATTTTTAGATCTGGGCTTCGCTCGGGTCCTCCAGGCCCATACCAAGTCGCGTCAGGAAAGATTTAAATCGGGGTCAACCTTAGTGTGGTCGGGTGACATGTGATCAGTGTGCATGCCATCGGAATCGCCACCAATTATTTCTTGGAGGGTATGATTGGAAGCCCTATCGAGCGATTGGGAGAATCGTTCGATTCTACGAAAACCAGAGATTTGGATTCGGGGACTTAGTTACGCCGATATTACTATCGACGCCCTTTCGGTACCTATGTTGAGTGATTTTCCTATTCTAATGAGTTCATGCAGG
>JAGVVM010017044.1:0-11470 GCA_019149425.1 Psidium friedrichsthalianum
ACCTCAAGAGAGAAGCAAAGGAAGGAGCCACCATAGAATTCCCTTTTAAATGATATTCAAACTACACCCAACCAATCCGCAATGCATTTTCACTTCCATAACAGGAGTCTCTTCAACATTGCTTCCAGTGGATCAATAATTCATGATATGGGGTCCATTATCCATCTAGTTAGATATTGGAGGAGGAGTGATGAAAAAGGACAGATGGTGTTCAATTCGTGCATGCCTGGAGCAAGTGCAACCCTGCCATTTTACAGGCTGCAAAGAGACCACCAAACATCTAGCAACCCGATCAAACAAGTCTCAACCTCTAATCCATTAGTGGCAAAATGTCAGAAGATGATACTACCGGTCCAGCCAATGTGAAGGGAATCCCACCCCTTGATGCCAACGTAGGTTCTACCCCTCAAAGTTCTGCACAGGTCAATCCAATTTTCAAAATAGAAACCAAAAAAAGCACGGACAAGGACAGTCACTAATGTGCGTCCGTAAGGCCTGACTGATTCAGGAAATCAGCCCAGTATAACATGTCCAGTTGCCAGTTCAATGTTCCTACTTCCAAGTGAAGAATCTGTACCAGAAAAGAACACACGAAGTGCATATCAACGGGCCAATACTAAATAGCAATGAGATATAAGACATAGTCAACTTCTCTTCAAATTCATCCAACAAGGTTGCCACCCAACTTTGAGAGTGAACAAGCTGTCCAGATAAGAGTTTCAAGTGTGGTACTGATAGAGCACATTACTGGGTCCACACTCTGAGAAACAAGAGAACACCAATGAGCTGTGATAACATACCCCAAAAGACATTGGACTGAGTAAAAGAATCTTGACTTAAAACGTAGGAATTAGTTTAACAGAAGGCATTCGACAGAGTCGAGGTACTTGGGTCCTGGAACATATGATACCATGTCAATCTAAGGCATTAGCATCAGTTTAACTAAGGCACTGCAATGCGACAATTTAGTTATATGTATCACAAGAAGGAAGCTATCTTTGATAAATATGGATAACCTATCCACTGGATCAAAAAAGTTCTTGGACAGCAACCAAAAGTTCTTGGACAGCAGTCCAAAAGCAGCAGTCTCAATACCTTACGGACAGCAAGCAACCACCAAGAGACATCTGTTCTCATTGAAAATGTTTTTGGTAGACACCAGCAGGAGAAGATACCCAATTCTGAGAGAAGATTATCCAGTAACACCATCAACAACATAGTCACAATAAATGGTCAAAGATATTGTGCAGTAGTGACCATACTTCCATAGATACTGGTCTTCCTAATTGAAAGACAAAATGCTTTTCATGGGAATCCATATCTATGAGTACTTAAGGTGCAAAGAGTACTGACTGATCGATAATGAAAATGCCTGAAGAAACAATGAGTAAAATTTTAATAAAAAGCAATAAGAAGGATCACAATTTAAGAAATGAAATCAAAGTTCTCAAGATAAAAGTATAAGTTCAACTGAAAACCATACTAAAAGATTTGGCTGGAAAAACAAAGCAGGGAAATCAAATAAAAGGACTTGGTAATGGAAAAAGTACCCAATGCCCATGGGGCTAGTAGCCTGGTACTCATGCTTACAAAGCCAGCCACAATCAGAAACTTACCAATATATGGGAAAAAGTGAAGGGAAATTGATCTATACACAGAACACTTGCAGAGGGATTCCTCCTCATTAACTTGGAAGAAATTCCAAGGTGAAAAAAGTAGTTACACCTAGTCTGGCGAAAAAAAGCATAGATCTACGTGAGGAGTTCCTTCTCCTAGTGGGAAAGAAAGAGCTAGGGTGGGACAGCATATCAATAGGATGACTTAGTTATACTAAGAAGCAGAATCATGAAGAAAATAATCGAAGTCCATCAGCCTTTAGTAAATACAGTATGAGAGGCAAATCATGAACTGACTGACAATACAGACTAAAATTCTCAACTGGCCAACTTATTAAGAATCATATCAAGTTACATACATGCAGAAATACATTATCACAAACTAAAAATTGAATTTCTTCTCAACAGATTAATTCATGTTTTGTAGAAGCCAGTGGAATGGAGCTTTGCTACGGTTTATCACAGCGCTCAGTTTTAAAGACTTACCCAACTTCACATTAGAGACCACAGATTAGTGCTAGAGTGAAGTCAATATAAAAGGCAGTATAGTGTAGCTTCGCCGTGGTTCCAAGTCAGTTTACTTGAAGGAAAGACGAACACACCGACCAGTGCTGGGAATAGTGAATGTCTGTGCCTGACTGAATCAAAGATCAACCACCTGAAATTGAGAATTTGTCAACGAAGAATGAAATCAGTTTCTCTTCTGATAGTAAGACTATCCCCAACACTTTGACCGGATCCAGAACATAATCTGCACTGGGAGGAGCTACCAAGATGCTATCCAGGGTAAAAGGGATGCCATCCAAGTTTTATAAGGTTCCAATAGCCTTCACGTGGATAGTTCCTAAAATCAAATTTCATAAGGCCCATGATTACTAGTTAGCAAAACATTCAAAATACCTCCAATTAGGAACTTGACTTAGAACACCCACAATTAGATTCCACAAATGAAAATTCCAAGACTAGTTACAAGAAAATCCCTGCCTCTCATTGTGCAATCTCAAGAATTTGTGCTCTCCATAAAATACAGATCATGGGCCAAGGACAAAACTTCCCAGAATAAAGACGACACCCTGACCAAAATTATAACAAGTGCTATCTTCAAAATTATGCTTGATTTTTTCCCAGCCACAACTGTCAAACTTGTGTGAAGATACAGAGTTACACAATTTGCTCAACAAAGTGAGCAAATGACACTGCACATAAATATGTTGAAGAGTAAAATATAATTTCTTTGCAAGGTCTTCAAGAAAGTTAGTTTTTCTTGTCAAGTTCAACATCAGGAATAGCTCTAAAAACATATGACTCCTACCTAAAGCAACATGTCCAATGCACCATCTCATTCAAAGAGCGAGCTTATAAAAAATGCAAAAACATCCAAACCATCCACGTCACGCGTCTCCACGAGGATATTCACGAGCATCCTTTCATATATAGTTTTGAAGGTACAAACTAGAGCCAGCTTCCTCAGAAAACGATGATAGTAGGAAGCAAATTCAGGAGAGAATGAATGGTGAATCCAGGTAGAGGATCGAGCGAGCTCGTGGCCAAGTAACTTCATTCAACAAACAAGGCAAATTTATATCAACTGGAGATTCAATATAAAAACAGAATGCACCAAACCAATTGAAAGTACAAACGGACAATCTGCATGATTTAGTTAATATCTGCAATAAGTTTCCCATCTCCCAAGGTAGAAGCATCTGATGAGTCGAACTGCCATCGATGTGTGCCCCAAATGACCAAGCAAAGAAACAACGAGACACGGCCATGAATCCACTTAAGTTCACAGAAAAAGTTGAGAGCATGGCATCATCAAAGAAAGAGGCTTAAACAGGCACCCAAAATAAACACCATAAGTACCCTCAGGAATAGGAAAAAAAAAAAGCTTGCTGAGTCAAATAATTTCCCTAAAAGTTAGTTTAAAATGGGCCAATACAATGCAACACTTAACTATCGAATTCAGCATAATTTGCAACAAAAAGACTCAAACCTACACAGACAATTCAATGATATTATTCCATTACTTCAATTCGGCAGGAAGAGGACTAGAAGTTCATCGCATCTCCTCTAATCCTTGAAAATGAAAATATGGTAAACCAGATCTGCAACAGATCTTTGTAGAATTCATGCAGCTTCAGACAATCCCGATGGAAAGATCCAGTCATTGCTCATTACCCCAATCCACAAAGAAAACCAACAATTCAGTAGCTCAACTAAACATAGTTGCATTAGATAATAACCTCCTGCCTTCCCAAACTCAGGAACTTTGATTCTCTAACAGCTTTGACCAATTAGTATCCTCACATGGTCCTTAGTGAGATCGCTCTAAACTGGAACAAGCACCTATCGATGACTGAATAAATCCATAAGGCACATGGAAGCCACCAAACCTTAATTACGTTGATAAATGTTTTTGTATAAAATTAGAGCCTTCGCCAACATTAGTTTGGAAATAGACCCCAGCCTGATGATTCAAAATTAATGCCTTCAAAGCAAACAGCAAAGCAAATGAAACCGATTATAAGACAACCCGTTAATATCTTCAATTGGAAGGAAGATGACTCCTAACAACCCTTGCAGAGCCTATGAGAAAGTGACACACTAGAACCATAATTAGAATATCTGAACCACAGATGTGGCAAAGGTTCACGCTGCAATTGGAGATCTATAAATTCATAGCCCTAAAGAGCTTCAACAGCTATCCTTTGTATGTACGAAGTAGAAGTTCACCTATCGTACATTAGTGTATCATAAAAGATCAGAAGGGGAAATAGACTGAACTCCATGCTCACGAGATATGTTAAAACCTCAAATCAAAGCTTATTTACTGCAGGATTGTCGGTCTCCCTTCAGTTCCAGCCATCTAAAAGTAACCACAGATTTTGACAAACACCCCAACCAAGCACCTAGTGTCTGATCCTCCCAGCCTAACCAGCCATGTCTGCTGACAGCACACTTCTAAAACCCCAGCTTTGTGATGGATAAGAAACAAGAGAATCAGCAGAAAGGAGAGGAAAGGTCAGAGCGCACGCAATGCCAAGGGAAGTTATGTCTAGATGGTTGTCCTGTCAACATCCCCAAGTGAGGCCTGATAACATATGCCAATCAGGAAACATGAGAAGAAACACACCGTCCTGTTATGAAGGAACCTACATGGTGTATGTTATTAGGAAGGTAAAAGGTAAAAGCACTGTACCAGTTCATCCTTTCAGAATGAGATGCTAACAGTTTGCAACAATTATATCTTAGGTCCTGGCAGAAAGTTCTTCATAATCCCATGAAAAGAATCTAAAATATACAGAAATTAGGCCTTCAAGGCACTACAAACTAAAAACAACCCATCTCACCTACAGAACATTGTCCTGACAATGTTACTGCACCAGAAGAAAGTATGACAACAGTGGAAAACATACTCTGAGCAAACCCAAATGGATGTCTTATTGCAAATAAGGAGACTTAGTACTCTCTTCTTCCAAAGCATTGTCCAACAGAGAGGCCATCCAATGACAACCATAGATCTTACATCGAACTTCAAACCTTCAAAGCATAGTCAAGCTAGCTCTCGCACATCCTGTTCAAGGTGGCATTACAAACTAAAAACAAACCATCTCACCTACAGAACACCTTATATGTAGAATGTCCCCAACAATGTCACTGCACCAGAAGAAAGTATTACATCAGTGGAAAATATAGGCTAAGCAAAACCCATAAGGATATCTTATTGAAGGAGACTTAGTACTCTCTTCTTGCAAGTATGTCTAACAGAGAGGCCATCCAATGTCAACCAGAGATCTTTCTTCGAACTTCAAACCCTCAAAGCATAGTCAAGCTAGCTCTTGCACATCCTATCATAAAAGCACAGCCAAAGTATCAATTGATTATGGATCGATCCACACACATGAAGAGTGAGGACATCAAAAGGAACCAAATCCAAGAAGTGGGAGCTTATCCAATTTCAACCAAAGCCTGGACTCGGCAATTCATCGACTCAGCCGCACAGAAATGCAATAGATCGTATCACTTCTTAAATCTGGCAAAACACCAACCTATATAGGAATCCAAACAAAAACAATTACCATCTTTCCACACCAAGGGAATCAACTGAGAAATGAGATTCAATGAAAACCCAAGTTGCCTACACAGCAGGAGTTCATCGGAATTTCAGTTCTTCACCTGGTCCTGAAGATGATCAAGGACACTGCCCACATCCACCAACCCAACCAAAGATAGATGTAAATAGATTGTCGACTGAAGAAAAGCTTAGTTATTCTAAGCAATAATTGACCAGCCTCATCATATGTACCATTCCTTAGAAGACATCCTTAATCAAAGAGATCGCTTTAAAACAACAGAAGCATGGATCAATCCATCAATAAATGATCAGAGGAAAGTAAAACACTAGCAATGTCCATGACCACTACTCAACAACCACCTAAAGCACAAAAATCACCTGATAAATGAAAAAGTTCCACAAAAGGTTCTGTACGAAGAGAAAACACATTAATCATATAGCATGTAAGCCTCTGCCAACTAAATTGTGTGAAGCTAGTATTCTTTAAAAAAAAAAAAAAAAAAGACAAGACGAATCAATCTCACATGCAACATCTGAATGGTTTACCATCCATTGATTTAGTGATTACAGCATGCATTCAAGAAGGAAGAGAAACAGGCCAGAACATAGTGAAACTCAAGCCTTCCAGACTCATAAAAATTCCTACAATGGAAGATGATCAATTATTATTCATCTTCCAAATACAACAAAAGCCAATATCTTGAGGAAAGAAGAGCTTGTTAAATGAAGAAAAGACTCCGGTGACAGAACGAACCAGCACAGATTGAAGATGGTCCACATCGAACCAGAAGAGGTTTGCATTGAAGGAAGCAGAACTAGGCCCTCACCCTAATTGGAAAAAAGCATAAGCAGACAACAAACTTCATCCAAACTAATAACTGCCTAGAATCCATGAAGCGGTCGCTTGTCCAATTTCAAACAATCATCAACTCAGGCCCCACAGAGATCACCACTTCTCAAACCAGGCAAAACTTCAACCTGAAGAGGAATTAGAACTTAACAATAATTCTCTCACTGCTCCCCAAAGATGATCAACTGAAGACCAATTTAAATCAAAACTACAGAATGCCTAGAAATCTTCAATATTTCAGTCCATCGTCCCATCCTGAAGATGTTATCAAAGACTACTTCCGAAATCAAGTAAACAAGACTGCGTAATAGATCACCACCCCTCCAGGAAGCCCAACACCTTAATTCTGCTAAAGATGATCACTGAGACCAATTAAAACTACAGAATGCCTAGAAATCTTCAATATTTCAGTCCATCGCCCCATCCTGAAGATGTGATCAAAGACTACTTCCAAAATCAAGAAACACCTTATTCTATATAAACTGAACAGCCTCTATGTATTTATCATCCTTAGATGACATGGTCAGAAGACGAGATCGCTCCAAGAGGAAAGATGCAACTGCGAATCCACTGAAATCCAGACCGATTAAAACAATTTATGGAAAGATCATTCTATTGATGAACCATCCAACGTCATCGCTTTATAAGTGAAAACACATATTATGACATTTGGTGGAGACCTGGCAAAGTAATCAGGTAAATGTTACAGCAAAAAATTGAGTGAAAAAATTTTTTTTTTTTGGGGGGGGGGGGGGGGGGACCCATCCTGCAAGTTCCAAATGACACAGGAAAAAAAAAGGGGCAATAGCTCCCACCAAAATAACATCTCAGCGTAAGAAATTACCATCTAAACTGCATCGATCCCATCTAATATACGCCCAAAAGAAACCTGACAAAATATTCTTCAAACCAAATTTAACATATTAACACAAAATTCAAGCAAACATACCCAACAAGTCAAAACAAATTCATATGCAAGGAATGTATTTCTGAGTGAATGGGCGAAAGTCGGTGATAAATAACATGCAGGACAGTTCCATCCAATCCGTAGGGAAAGGCTCTAATCTGCCGATAGTTCCATCTGAGCATGCATGTTGATAAGAGGGGTGCATTGAAGGGAAAAAGTCAGTAATAAATAACATGCAGGTCAGAGCGGAGTGAAGCTTGAGGGACCCTTTCTCCCGAAGTTACGAAGGCTATTTTGCTGAATCTCAACCAAAAAAGGACAGCAAAAGGATCCCATCAGTCCTCGAAAAAGCCCAAACACCTAGTTTTATGGAACAAACCGACCAGTGTTATCCATCATCCTTGCCATGCTCAGACACAAAGTTCGCTCCAAGGGGAAAGAAGCCACTGCGAATTCACCAAATAACAAATCCAGAAGCAGCTAGTAAAACAAGATAACGGAAAGATCAACAGGTTGATGAATCAATAAAGGATCAGAGGAGGAGATAAACCACGAACTTCCTCAGACGAAGAGGCATGATCCAAGAGGATTAGTTTTATGGAACAAACCAACCAGTGTTATTCATCATCCTTGCCATCCTCAGACAAAGTTCGCTCAAGGGGAAAGAAGCCACTGCAAATTCACCAAATAACAAAATCCAGAGCAGCTCATAAAGTAAACGGAAAGAGGATCAGGGATCAGTCCTAAACGAAAAATTCCCAGAGGAAATAGCCGCAGCCAATTCACTGAATAATGAAAGTCCAAATAACAAGGTAAAATAACAATGGAAAACATCGGTTTAAGAATCACTGAGCGTAAACAAATTCCAATAACCATGGGCATCATCCCAAAAGGCCAAGCGAAACCCTCAACAATCTCGCAACATTTCTGCAACCAGATGCTTCAAAAATCAGACACAGAAAGCAATGGGCCCATCAACAATCAATCAACAAAGGAAACAAAAAAGAAGAGTCGACGAAGAGACATGATCCAAGAGGGCCAGTTTTATGAAGGCAAACGACCAGTGTTATTCATCATCCTTGCCATCCTCAGACAAACTCTTCCTCAAAGGAAAAGAAGCCACTGCAAATTCACCAAATCGAAAATCCAGAAGCAGCTCATAAATTAGGAATTGATGCTTATGCAAAGAAGGAACATCACTGATCACAGAGGATCAGAGGAACTAAACCAAGCACTTCCTCAGACGACAGATATGATCCCAAGAGGAAACTAGCTGCTTTCAATTCACTAGAATAACACAACTCCAGAATAACAAGGTAAAATAACAACGGAAAACCCATTGTTTAAGAATCACTGAGCGTAAAACAAATTCCAATAACCATGGGCATCATACCAAGAGTCCAAGGGAAACCCCAACAATCTCGCAACAGGAGTTTCTGCAACCAGATGCTTTAAAATCAGACACAGAAAGCAATGGGCCCATCAACAATCAATCAACAAACGAAAACAAAAAGAAGAAGAGTCGATGATGAACAGTGAATCGTGATTGACCATCACTGATGATACACTCATGTCGAAATTGACAAGGTAAAGTATTGCCTCAACCAAACTCTGACCTGCGAAGGAAAGAGAACATCTGACCGTCCACCTTAACTCGAAGATAACAGAAGTGGATGACAAATTAGGAATTGATGCTTATGCAGCAAGAAGGAACATCACTGATCACAGACACTCCATGTTGAACATGTCCAGGTAAAGTACTGCCCCAACACACCTGATCTGCGAAAGAGAACTAGATCTGATCTTTCGGATTAACTAGAAAATAACACAACTAAATGACAAGTTCCATTTAAACCAATAACTGCCTAAAATCTGAGAAGCAGGAGTCATCCAATTTCAAACAATTGTCAACACAGCCCCACAGAAAACGCAACAGATCACCAGCTGTCCAATCCAGTAAAACTTTCAAATGTTAAAGAAGCCTAGAAGGTTGTAAAAATTTCAGTCCATCTTTTGTCCTGAAGACAGACTTCTAGATCATCAACTCGACCAAACAGTGCAAGATAGATCGTTAATCCTCCAAGTTGCCCAAATGTCGTACTCCATCTAATCAATTGACTAGTTGCATTGAATTCATTGTCCTCAGACAACATCCTCAGACAAAATGATCACTCCAAGAGGAAAGAAGCCACTCCAATTAACGGAATAGTGTATACCTGAATCAGCTCATAATACAATTAAACTTGGAAAGATCAATCAATGATGAATCAATCAACAATCAAACGAGCGCAAACCCTGACGATGCCCAAAACATGGCAGAGTCCGGAGAGGCGAGGCATAACCTTCAGGAAATAACATAGCATAAACACAATCAGACCAAATTAACAACCAATCAAAAAAAAAAAAAATAAAAGGAAGGATCAAGAGCGTGTTTCAGGAATGATGTCTCCTCTGAAGAGTACTTCATAGAGGCTGTCAACTGAGAGAGGAACGCATGCACAATCATAGACGCAAGATGAAGGATGAGGACGCAGGGAGGGACAATTTCTAGGAAGGAGGCTTATTAGAAGAAGCATATCTGGATTGAATAGTGATCTGTTGGGGAATACACCTTGCAAAGAAAGAACCATCAGAGATCATACATCAACCAGTCACTGACCTCCAAAGGAATACGAATCGATTTTCACATCAATAGGAAAACTATAGGACTGGAGAACAAATTTCATTCAAACCGATAACTGCCTCGAGAAACAATAGAGCTTATCCAATTTCAGACAATCATCGGCTAGCTGCAGATCACCATTGTCAAGTCTGGCAAGACTCGAACCTGTGAGAGGATTAGGACTAGAGATAATCAACTCCCAAAGAAAAAGACTGAAGAACAAATTTCAATCAAAACCAGTAAATTTCAGTCTATGGCCCGGACTAGATGTGTGTTGTTCATCATCTCAACCAAAAAACAGAGCAAAAGCATCATCAGTCCTCCAAAACGCCTAAAACTTAGTTTAAAGAAACAAACTGACCAACGTCGAACGTATTCATCGTCCTTGACATCCTCAGACAAACAGTCGCTCCAAGGGTAAAGAAGCCACTGCGAATCACCAAAAAAAAAAAAAAATCCAGAAGCAGCTCGTGAAACAAGTAAAACGGAAAGATCGACCGGCTGATGAATCAATAAAGGATCAGAGGAGGAGCTAAACCAAGCATTTCCCATAGCGACATCCTCAGACGAAGACATAGATCCAAGAGGAAAGAGGCCACTGCCAATTCACAGAATACCAACGATCCAGAATAAGATGGCAAAACAATAGCGCAAAGTTGGATCGATCGGTCCATGAATCACTAAGCGATCAAAAGGACAAGGCGTAAACCAAATAATTCCGATAACCATAGACATCGGACCAAAGAGGCCAAGCATCTCCGCAACAGGGGTTTTCTGCAACCAGATGCTTCAAAAATGAGACCGAGAAAGCAATCGGCCCACCAACAATCAATCAAGAACGGAAACAGAAGAAGAAGGGCCAAGGAGAACGCTAAATCGCGATCGATTCTTCTCTGAAGATATCGCGGAGGCCATGAGAGAGAGGAGGGGGAACGCGAGCAAAACCAGAAAGACGGAAGAATACAAGGACGGAGAGGGGTTTTGGTTTGGGGAAGGACGGTTATTATAGGAAGGAGGGATAGACCGACTTCGCATCGATCGCTGATAATAACAAATCTGAATCGGAAGTCGTCATTGGACGGTTGCGCGCTGTTGACGGGTTAAAAAGGGAAAGGCGGTGAGCTGCCAATTCCGACCGTTGCCTCAGATGCACGCGTTATCTTCCGTTTGTCCCCGTTTCCCCCAAATTTTTTTTTGGCCGCCCCAATAAGAATTTGGACGCAAAGAGGGGAAAAGGAAGAAGAGAGGCGGGAAGGGAGGGGGGGGGAGGGAGGGGAGAGAAAGAGAGAGGGTGGGGGGAAAAAAAAAAAAGGGGGGGGGGAGGGGGAAGGGGAAAGGAGGGGGGGGAAGAGACAGGGGG
>JAGVVM010017045.1:0-14768 GCA_019149425.1 Psidium friedrichsthalianum
AAATTCATAAAAAAAAATTCATAAAATTCATTAAATTTCAAATCCACATTGAAGGCCCTTGGAAAGGAAAAAAAATTCATAAAAAAAAATTCATAAAATTCATAAAATTTCAAAATCCACATTGAAGCCTTGGCCAAGGCTAAGGAACTATTTTTGAACAAAAATAATTTTTCTTATTTTATCATTTTTTAATATTTTAGAAAAATACGAAAATACTTGGAAAATCACAAAAAAAAATAGCATTTGGGGCCCAAAAAAAATCCCAAAATAGCCAATATTTTTATTTTAATTCCATTTTTCATTTTTACTAAATAAAATTTGAAAAAATTGATTCAAGATTGTGGTTCCTTAATTGAGCATATTCCCAAATTAATTTCGAAAAATCCAAAAAATTACATTTTAACCTTTTAAATTCCCATTTTCATATTTTTAGAGTCGTGACATTCCCTTATGCTCAAGGAAATGTTTGATTTCACAAAAAAGGACTAAATTGCACTATTAGTTTTTTGTAAATTAGTCCTTGGATTCGATCAAAAGAAATTAAAATTTTTCTAGGGTCTAAATTGAAAATATAAGCATGTCACCCTTTAGTTTTGGCCTCCTGAATCCATTTGTGGCATTAGTTTGAGCTAAAATGGCTATCTAGGGTTTATTTTTCTCAAAATGGGTCCTCGGGTCAAAAAGAGAATTTGTGGTTTTTGTACAATTCCTCAGAAATTTCTTATAAAGATCACATGATCTAATAGAATTCACACCCCTGAATTTAATTTTTGGGTTTAATTTTGAAAAAAATATATGATGATTTTATGGTCGATTATGCATTGTTTTGGTTTGCCAAGTCAATCGGGTCGAATAAGATCCAACCCAACAACCCAATGGACCTTGTGTTCCCCAAATAGCCATTCCCGCATAGGTGTGGATGACAAATTTCAATGCCCAAATTGAAAGGTTAATCAGCCATAATTGATGAAGCTAATGGCTAGGGTTGGTTTGCCGCCCACCCTACGCCGATCAAGACCAATTTCAGAGCAAATGATCACTAGAGCTAGTCTGGCAAGCTCAGTTAAGGCCATGGGGACCAAAAGTCAATGTAAGCCAAAATCGAGCCATTTTTCATCCAAAATTGAGCTTGTCGAAGAGCCTAATGGGGCCAAATGGATTCCAAACCATCTCCAGCCTCAATTGGACCTAATTGCACGTGGGTTCATGTGTAATCCAAGTGGGTCACACGCCTCCCACATGCAAGTTGGATTCAAAAGCCATATAACAGAATTGACGCATTTGGATGAGGGGAAGGAGTTCATTCTCGTGCAAGAACCAATAGAATTAGAGAGAGAGAGACCCTCTCTGTGATGCCATTGTCACAATTTCAGCTTGAATTGTCCAAGTTCAGCTGCGGCGTCTCAAGCCACATCAAGTAATGCCACCACTTCAAGAAGCGTCCTTGAGCCCAAGGAGCTAATCGCTGCCAGTCTCGTAGCTTAGCGCCTCCTTAAACAGTGAGTTGAATTTTGAGCTTCTTCCCTGTGCATCAATGGCATCTCGCCTTCCTAACCATTATCCTTGAATATTTTTGAGGCGTTTGTTGTTTACATATCATTGAGCATCCTCGCATTCTTATTATGCATTGATTTCATGCGAGAACCTTGAATCGAAACCTCCAACCTTCACCAATTTGTCATGACTTCCCTAGCTCACGCTAGCTTGTGATGTCCCGAAATTTCGAAATCCGAAATTATAATAAAATTTGAATTTTGCAGAAAAAGGATCAATTTTCGAACACGAATATTAAATTAGTTAAAGCATCAATCTGAAGTTTGAATCTTGTTTAATCGCCCCAAAGAAAATTCTCCGTTTGTACCTAAAATTCTTCATTTGTGTCGAATCCAATCATGCCAGAATCCTCATCACGTAAATCCTAAAAGTATTCTTATTCGTTGCGCAAAATTTTCACCCTATCTTAAATTTCTTAATTACACTTTTGTCCCTAAAATTATGTGCTAAGGGACAAAAATTTTAAATCTTCGGATGAGACTTCTCCCTCTCCTGTTTCGGCCGCACCCCCATCCACCAATTTGCCGTGTGGGTATTTTGAAGGAAGAAAAAGGGGTCAGACCTTCTATCACGTCCACCCTTGTCAATTTCGATCGTTGACCGCTCACCCACCCTTCCCCAATCTCTCTCTCTCTCTCTCGCTCGCTGTCTCGATCTCCATCTTTCGCTATCCAAGTCTGAGCTCGAATCTTCTTGGCTGGACTTGTACTCTACTCTCTCTCTCTCTTCCCCTCTATTTTTCCCCCATCACTTCTGCCGAATCCTATTTCCCCATGCAAGAAAGTCTTACTTCTATCACTTCTAGTCACCAACTTTGTCCTTTCTGAAATTTTTCTGCTGTTCATGGGTGAAACTTCTGCCGTTCAGTTGGCTTCTTCTTCTCCTTCTTTTTTCTTCTTCTTTCGGCTGCTTTCCTTGGCTGGTCTACTGCTGCCGATGATTCTTTTGGTCCAGCAGCCCCTTCGCCAGCTCGCTAACCGTCGTCACGCGACTCACCGTTCCTCCAACCTAGGTTGTTGACGTCCACCATTGGTCTGCCGCGTCGCTGTCCCTCCATCCGTCGTCTCCCTCTGCTCGCAGTCGCCTGACGCCAGCTGCCCCTCTATCCGTTAGCTCTAGCCAGCTGCTCGTCATCCTCTCCGTCACCTCTCACCGCAGACGCCACTAGTCCTTACCGCCAGCGCGCCGTCGTCCTGCAGCTCGCACAGCCGCCTGCAGCTGCTGCTTCGTCACCCTCCAGGAGCCTCCAACCTTGCCCGTCGTCGTCGTCAGCTAGCCTCGACCCCCTCTTCGTTGTCCAGCTCCTCAGCCGACGTCACAATCGTAGACCGAGCCATCAGCGTTGCTGCTCACGTGCGACTTCTTCTTCTTCTTCGTTCTTCTTCGGTCTTTGTCGCTGTCGAAGCTCTAGCCAACCACTCTACCGTCGCGTCGCCGCCATTGTGTTCTACCGTCCCTGCCATGTTAACACCTTCAGCTCCTCCACCGCCGCCATCGTCCGCCGTCCTCAGATCCCCCACCACCGCCGTTCAGCTAAGCTATAGCATCGTCGTCGCAGTTCCACCATGCGCCGTTCAGGAGCATCATCGTCGCCGACCAGCTGCCCCTGCTCGCCTGACACTGATGCCAACGCCTTCTAGTCAAGAGCGTCATCGTTTTCGTCACCGCCGCTCGCCGATCGCCACCGTCGCTTGCCAGAGTCCACTGCCGCCGACCAAATCAGCTCACGTTCACATTTCGTTGCTAACGCGTTGTGAGTCGGCCTCTAATCCTCGGCTAAGGTGTTAATTACGTTTGGGATTAAATTAATAAATTAATTAATTTAATTAGATAACCAGGTAGTCTAATCGTAGCCGAATTAGCTAGAGACTGGATTTAGGTTAAATGGCCGCGATTAAATAAGTTAGACCGAATACTGAAGTGGTCTGTAGCTAGTTGAAAATAAGATTAACTGATTGACTGAACTTGCGATTGCGAGCGAGTGATGGATTAGAGCCGAGCGACTAATGAATTGCTTAACTGATTGATTGGTAGTCTGATAGTCATTGGGGTTGCTTGTTTTAATAACTAAAATTGTTAAGATATTTTTGCTACTAGTTGCTTAAGATCGGGACCGACGTTTGCCTGCTAAATAATTTGAGTGATTTCCGTTTGACCGAATAATAAATTGGCTATTCGTGTTTAGTTGAAAAATTATAAATTAGCTGTTTTATAATACTTGAAGCTGGTCACATAAAGGGTTTCAAATCTATGCCAGTTGTACGGTCCGTGCCAGTCGTACCGTATTTTCATGATAGTTCCATATCGTGCTAGTTGTACGAATATTACAGACTAACAAAAGAGACTGCCAGTTGTAGTGCTCTGTCACACCAGTTGTGTGTAATTTTCCCTTGGTAGCTCCGTATCGTGCTAGTCATAAGAATCTGACAGACTATCAAAAGACACTACCAGTCATAGTGTTAAGTCACATCAGTCATGTGCAATGAACCTTGTGACCACCAATAAATTGATTGCAAGAGAATAACTTGAGATTCGCAGGTATTTTGTAAAAAAAATCTTGGTTGTTGTGAGATAATATTATTTTGGACGCTTGAGCAAATCATCTTCTTATCCGAGCTTAGGTTGCTAACTCACTAAGATTTATCTTTCACTTCATTGTAATTACCATTTTCAGGTTGGGACTGATGCGGAGGTAAGTCTGGCTCGAAGTTTTGAGCGACCAGTCATTCCATGTCATATCTCACTCGATTCCAGGCACAGACCAGGCTTGGAAGCAGAACATTACGACGATCTCGGTCGATGAAGGAGTTGACTACCTAAAAGCTCACATCTTTAAGGCCTGGTTCCTTTGTGATGATGACGTTCTCTATGGCCCACTCCGTGGATTTGAGGAGCCGCCCAACCCGACTCCTTATATCCCCACCTGGGATTCAATGGATCTCAACACGCTTGACAAGAAGATCATGGACCCCGAGCCTGATACCGAGGCCGATCCTCCTGTAGAGTCCGACCCTTCCATCGAGACCGACCTATCCAAGGCCTCCAATGGCATTCCCATGTCTCCTTAACTATAGGAGCATATTAGTCCCTTTTTTATTTTTGGAGAATATGGATGAGGGTGAAGTACCCTTCTTTTGGGAGCAGATGAGAAGATAACCCTTCCCGACCCACCTACCTTTTTTATGACCTTAGGGAGCCACTCCGAAAAATGGGGTTGTATTTATACTGTATAGCTCCGTAGGGTTATTGATTCTCTATTTGTTGATGTATTAAAAATATCTGGTTAAATTAATGGAAATAGAATTTCCTACTTTTCTATCCATATTTGTTTAATTGTCTGGGAGTATTAAAAACGTTTCTGCATGCGTAAAACTTTTGTTTGGTCGGTGCACGTGGGATGCTAATCCTTCCAACTTGAAGCGTTTTGGTAGGGATGGCACATGCTCGAGATTTGGGGCGTAACATAGCCTGTCCTCGGCTTTTGGTTGCTTGGCTGGGATAGAACTAGTGCTTAGTGCCGTAGTTATCAATCTCAATCAGAGTAGCAGCCGTATAGGTATAGGTTAGCACTTCCTTACTTGCATCCGAAGTTGCGATTCCCTTGCCTAATGCCCTTTCACAAACCCTTCTTCACCTGCATTGGTCTCTCAGTAGCACCGGTGGTGGTTGCCCTCCCAAGTCCCTGTGGAAATGGTGGGAAAGGAGTTAAGTATGCCTGGCGAAGAAGGTTGCTAAATACGATTGATTACGGGGCTCTGTTAGGACTAAGGAAGGAATGGGTACTATAATTGAGCTAGAATAAACTAACCGAGACTGAAAAGTTGTTTTGAGTGTTCCCTATGAGCTAATCGCCATGATATGCTCTAGTTAGATTGATTCTACCGCCATAGCCGAGTTTTGTGCAAGTTCGATTGCTCGTGTTATAGTGAATGAAATAACTTGAGTCTTAAATATGTTATTCACTTACGTGAGATGACTCGAATGGTGGTGGTTTTGTGTCAATCAGAGGTGATTTCGCAATTGATTGGAGGTAAAATCACTTCGACCGTCCATTCTATTTTAACATAACGAAGAAGACGAAGTTCAATCAGCGTGTTGACTTGGTCAAAATTTAACGTTGCATCTACACTGGTGTGGCATGCCATGTCAGATGCCACGTTAACATGTTGATCCAGTCAAAGGCTGACGTAGACGTCACGTCGACTTAGACGATTATAACAATTTTCGAGTTAAAGAACTAAAAAAAATCCAGATCGAATGGTGGGGGTGGTGCCACACATCGCGATTTGGGCTTTTCAGCGTAAAAAATTATTTTTAATAGATTTTTAAAAAAATAAAAAAATCATTTTCGAGTTATAAAACATTTTAAAAAAATAATAACGAAGATATTTGATCGAACAGCCCATGTTTAGACGAGTCATTCGATCGCGGCCATTGATCCTAGTAATTTGATTGAATAGCCGAGTTTTGGTCATGGTGATCATGTTTGTTCATTTTAGTCCTTGATTTGATGCCCGTGGAATAGCCACATGGGTGGTTTCAGACCATTGGATTGCACGGTAAAAAAAAAATTCAGAAAAATCATAAAAATTTAGAAACATTAGAAATAAAAAAAAAATCCAATACTGTGTCATTTGGGCTCGTGTTAGATTCACGTGGGTTTGGATTGGGCCTTCAGATCTGTAGGCCGGTTGAACAAACTCGGTCCAAAAATTAATAGAAAAATAGAATTGTTATAAAAACATTCATAAAAAAATTCTAGGAAAATCAGAAGAATTCAGAAAAAAATTTCTAAAAATTATGAAAAATAAAAAATGACCACATTCAACTAGTTTAACCTATTTTCATGAATTTTTGCTTCCTGAGCCTTCAAAAATGACCGTTTTGCCTTTTTGTCAATTTGACCCAAATTTTTTCAAATTATCCCTAAACTTTAATGACATATTCTCTAAGCCTATAGGGCTCTATAGGCATGCTATGATTTGATTTGATGTGATTTCTCCGTATGTCTTGATTTCTTAATTGCGCACTTCCGATTACTTATTGTCTTGATAGGATAGTCATTTCTCCCATTTGCATAAACCCTTTAGAGTTTAGACTTACCTCATCCTTAAAAATATGCATGAAATCTATAGTTAGAAAATTACTTAAGTACCAAAAGGGCAAAAGTCGATGTAACTAAGTCTCAGAACCCACTTCTTGAATTTTTCCAGAGTAGATAGTCTCTCCCAATCATGCAGTAGGGTTCCTGATCTACTCTTCAAAAAATATGGTGGTGACTCTTTGTGGCATGTACACTAATCACATGTCACTCGACCATACTAAGGTCGACCTTGATTTAAATTCCCTCTTAACGTGATTTGGTATGGGTTTAAGAGGGTCCGCACCTCGATCTCATTCATCCAATTGAGTGATGAGATATTGGTTATCAATTAACCCTCTAAAACTTGATTCTCATAGGAGGTTGCGATAGTGATGTGGAAGAGGATCCCCCTCCCAGCCTTTCTAAACCCTCACAAAAAACTGCTATATCTCAAGGGGTCATTGTTGATCTTGGTAAACTGAAGATAAATCCTCTCCTTTGGCGGATTAACAACAGGCAAGATTTATTCTGATAGCAGCCACATTTCTACTAAGAAGGCCAAACCCAACTTCTAGGAGGAAATGGGGTGGTCATAAGAAATGGTAACCTTCACTCTCCATGTATATATATTTATATGAGTTTGAACATTTGGTCTTGTTAACCTGCTCAAACAAGCTGAAATTAGAACCTTGTTAGGTCCAATGACTCTGTTGTGTCTGTATTCTCGAGTCTAAGTCCCCACTATCTTTGTTTGCAAACATCTCTTTTAGTTTGATGCTAGTTGGAAGTGGACTATAACTATAATTACTCCCACCGTGCAAGATCTCATTTGGTGGGATCCTATGATTGCAGATTTTGTTGTTTCTTCTCATCTTTTCAAGTCATTCATGGGCATCTGCAATTCTTGACTATAAATAAGGCTCGCTGTCTCTCTGGTGGTTTATGCTGAATACACCTTTGCTTCTAGACAGGCTCTTTGGACTGATATTATTCAAACAGCATGTCCTTGACTCTCTCTCCTTAGCTTTTTTTAGGGACTTTAATACTATAGAGATCCTTCTAACGAACTTGGTGTTCTAATGCTTGGCTCCCTTCTTTTAATGAGTTTATCAATGCATTGTTCAAGCTAGCTTAGAGGATCTCAGGTATATTGGCTACAGGTTTCACCTGATTGATTCTTCGGTGCTATGCGCAAGCAAAGGAAGATCGATCGGTCCTTATTAACACTCATGGGTAGTGATTTCTCCTTCTCTAAGACTCATTCCTAGCTCTGGGGTATACGATCACATCCTAATGATCGTTAAAATTATGCCCTTCCCAATTACAAAGGCCTTTTTTAATTTGTTTAACTTTTGAATGTCTCACCCTCCTTCTTGCCTGTTGTCTCTCAAGTTTGGGATATCCAAATGATTGGAACCCTATGTTTATTCTTTGTTGAAAGCTTAAGGTACTCAAAGGTCCGACATAAATATCTCAACAATGAATCCTTCTCTAAATGTCCACACTACCATAGAAGCAAGAACCCTCGTAATGTCTATCCAATATTCTCCTATCCTAATCCTCTTAACCAGTTTTTTGGCCGATCAAGGAGAGCAGATTGACTTCTAGATCTCAAACTCCAAGAGGAGGCATTATATAGGCAAAAAATCTCGGATTATGGCTTAAGGAGGGAGATCTAAATGCAAGTACTTCCTCTTATTTTGTTAACAAAAGACACCTTTGTAATAGAATCCTTTTAGTGGTGGATAGTTCTGCTATTCTTTTGATTGACCCTACTTCGATCCAGTAGCACATTGTTTCTTATTTTGAAGGCTTGCTTGCTCCAACTACCTTATCTGCTCAACCATCTATTCAAGATTTACGATCTATTATTGAGCATTCCCTTATTCTAATTAGATTCAACTTTTTTCTTGGCTTGTTTCTGATCTTGAGATATGTACCCTATGTTTTCTCTAGCCATAGGCAAGGCCTAGGGCCTAATGGCTTCAATGTTGATTTCTTTAAAGCTACTTTAGATTGTTAGCCCGTCTGTCACGTTGGCTATTAAGGATTTCTTTTACTCTGGTTTGTTATTACGAGAAACTAATGCTACCATCCTTACTCTAGGGCCTAAGTCCCTAATGCTATTGCCATGAATGATTTTAGACCTATTGCCTGTTGCAATACTATTTACGAGTGCATTACTAAAATTTTAGCTAATATGCTTGGCTTCTGTTCTTCCTACACTTATTAGCCCTCTGCAGAATGTCTTTGTGAAGGGCGCCATAGTAGCGACAATATACAAGAACTTTTCTATGGATTCCACCATCAGCCTTATTTTCCTAATGTGCGATCAAGATTGATTGCAAAAGGCCTACGATACCACAGACTGGGAGTTTGTTGAGTTGGTTTTGCAAACCTTTAGTTTTCATGTTATGTTTACTAAGCTCATTATGCTTTGTGTTATTATCCTGAAGTTTTCTATCACGATTAATGGGGAACACCATGGGGTTTTGTAGTGGAAGAGGTATTCGACAAGAGAATCCCATGTCCTATCTCTTCACTTTTGTTATGGAGGTTATCCATAGCATCCTTACTGCATAGACTTCGGTGGCTAGGGATTCAAATTTTTCTATACAAACAAATACTTACTCTTTATTCTTTGTGGACGATGTGCGCCCTCTTCACTAATAGCAAATGCAGCAGCTTCTATTTGTCTTCTGAAGGAAATAACTTGATAAATTCTCCAATTGGCCTGGAACTTAGGCCCAAATGTGTCAAAGTTGAGATATTCTTTTTCGAGGAGCTCTAACGGATCTTCGATGCCAAACTCTATCTTCTTTCAGATTCTAAGAAGGCACTTTGCCATTCCAATATCTTAGAATTCCCCTTTTTGCTCAAGTTTTGCAGGCGGAAATGTAATTTCCTTTGTGAACTCAATTACGCTAGAGCCCAATCTTTGTCTCAATGATTTCCTATCCGTTTTTGGCGATTGGCCTGCAACTTATTAAGTCAATCTCTATGCCATTTGTGTTTTTTGGGCAGTGTCCCTTTACCTTTCCCAAGTTGGATGTTATCACTTATGAGCAAATTCTCTAACAGTTCCTCTAGAAAGGACTAGAAATTGGGAGTTGAGAGATGCTACAAGTTTCATGGGATGATGTTTGCCTCCCCAAAGTCGAAGGTGGCATGGTCCTGTAAGCTCTTTAGTGTAACCGGCAGCGGCTATGCTCAAGCATGTAATGGGCTACTCTTTATTGATAAGGAATCACTATGGTGTAGGTGGATACACACAAAAATTTTTTGAAGTGTAAGAATTTCTAGACTGCTAATAAACTGACTGTTTGTTAGGAGCATGGAAGAAAATCCCTGACCTTAGCTCGAATTTTCACCACCATTTTTTTTGGTGGATCGATATGGTTTCTACTTCATTTTGGTTTGAATCTTTTCATCAGAGAGCCTCTTTATAGGTATTCTCTTATAGGGAAAGCTACCACTTTGGTATCTCCCAGAAGGCTATGGTTTTTTGAGTTCCTCTCCCACAATTTTACACCCTTCGCATGGGTATGGCCACCATTGCCTCTTGTCTGAGACTCCCCCTCCCTTGCTTCAAATAGAAATGCGCCTTCCATAGTCTTCTTGGTTGCCTAGTGCTTAGGCATCATACGCTGCAGAAAGCAAGGTGTGTCCTTGGCACTCTTTATATGGGATCGTGCATCGCCTCTCAATACTCTTTTTTATTTATGGCTTATTACACTCAATAGGTTGGAAAATCAAGTATTATTGCAAAAACTATCATGAATTCTAACGGTATGTGTGCATTTTATGGTTGTCAGGCCGACTCTATCGACCACCTTTTTTCGGGATGCTATACAACAGACACCCTTGCTCTCTTTCCAGGCTGCCCAAGTGTAACATGGCTTTGCATAATTTATGTTGGCATTACAATCTCCATTGGGCTATGCAGCATATTTGTGGCCCAACAATTTCATCAGATTTATTGCTCGATTTTCATTCAACACATTTATGTCATTGATCTGAATGGAAAGGAATCATATCCTCTTTTGAAATCAAAAACCCTCTACATGCCAGTTCTTAAGAAGAACCTCTAAAAGTTGTCAAGGGACAAGGCCTTGACATTTAAACATATAGACACTCCTCGAAACCGAGAGGATGCAGGAAGCTAAGGCATTTCTCCATCGCTTTTTGATTGAGGCTCAACTGTTCAGTAATTCTCTAGTTCTCTGCCTTTTGGCTACCTATTTTGGCCTCTACTTCATTAAGTTTGTATATATCTGGGTTCACCCCTCCCCCCAAATTTTGTTTGTTTTTCCCTCTATGTTTCTTTTTTTTTTTTTTTCACCCCGACTACCCTTAGTGCACTTGTCATGACATTTTAGTGTCACCACGAGTGCAAGGTTTGTATGGTGGGGACTCTTTTCTGTAATTTTGCGCTTTTGATTGATTGGATATATTTCTTACTTTATGGAAAAGACTCTTTATTAGGTGTAAAGTCTGCACAAATTTGGTTAAATTGATGTGAATTGGACTAGTACTATGGAGGTCGAATCCCTCCCACAATATGGACCTACCTCGGAGAGCATAAGGCTATGCTGCTCCATGCTTGTGCCCCCTACGGGACTGGAGGGGGGGGGGGGGGGGGGTTATGCGGGCATTGGCTTGTCCATGCCCACGCCCTCCACAAGGAAGCACATCACTTATCACGAGTGATGCTATGTCTCTATCTGCCTGCGGGGGCCACGGTTTGCCCAAACCCAAGTGAAATCGTGTGGGACAAGTATTTCTTGTGTTCGCCCTGTTCAAACCCAAATCATGAAAGTGGAGTTTCCATGCCACAAACAATGTGTTCAAGGCAAGCCATTGGGGTCATGGGGATGCCCATTGGCTAAGATCATGTTCGGCAACATGATTAATGATGGTTTCCCGCGATTACTTTCGGCAGCCCCTCAAGCATCTACTCAAAACTTCACATCTCCGTCAACTTTTTACTTCTATTCTAATTCTATCGGCTTATACCAAAAAAAAAACCTCAATTTAATTTTTGTCCCACAATTGTACCGTCCTAATACTCGAAACGAACTCATATTTTAGCATTTATCCAAATTATCCAAACTTCTTGTTGTCTCATAAAAACCCCAAATTTTTTACTTTTGTACTCAATTATATCACGTAGCCTTTTGTTTATATCACCGTTAGTTAATCCTATGAAATTTTCATGTCGTTAAAAACTTACACTCATAAAGCTAACATAAAAAAATACGGTATGCAATTTCTCTTTTGTTTGTCTACTTCCCCTACACATTGTCGGGAGATAAGAGAGGCCACTCCAGATGGTGCCTTTTGGATTCTCCCCCCGACTCAATAAGCCCGAAGTAATAGATAGATCAGGATTTGATTATTTGGACGAACGATTTCAAATTTTGCCATCATTGAGCCTATCGTTTTTTATTTCAAAGATCATTGGGTAAGTTCGACAAAAAAAAAATCAAGTAGGTGTGTATCCTTGACATTTAGGTTAATTCTTAATTAGAAATCTCTTCGTTAGATGTCACAAAAGCACTGCTTTTTGTTTTATATTAACGCGTTATTCCCATCGGGTATAATTTCATAGAAAATGTATTCCTTTCATCGAACAATCGCCGTGGAAGTTTTATTGATTTGTTCAGCTAGCCAGATGCATATTATGTGTTTTCTATCCGAATGCCCGTGCATCTAGGACAATTCTAATAGGGATTTGACCCAGTTAATAAATGCTATTCATATGTAACAAGTGGTTTCTCACTCCAGCATGTTGTAGATGGACAAATTAGGGTGTCATACATGGAGCTACAATGTCCTATGCCCCCTTAATCTATTATTTTTGGTTCTATAAGTGATATGGCTTTTTTATTCCATTTCTTTAATATAAAAGAGAAGCACTTTAAAATAATTAAATTCAAGATTCCATGGAACTATCCGAGTAACTTAACTATCACGAAAGATACACGTTAAAACACTGGATGGGTTATCCGACATGATATTATCGGCACCAGGAAGCAACGTACGGATTCAAGCTAGTGTCTTGCTTTTTAGTCCACATAATCATGTCTAAACATTGGTGGCTAACCCAGATGAGGAAGTGGCCTTATGTTCTTTTGCGCATTAACTACATACTAATTCATTTTCTAGCCAAGGGTTTAAAATTTGGGGTTCTGCATGTCTAATGATCTAATAACACGTCAGTGGAATAGCAGAACTTTTCACCAAGCGGCTTTAATAGCCATGTGAGCATCAGTTTTTTAAGGTAGGTTTATTACCTTTATCTACATCATAAGAAATCAAGGTGTTAATTCTCTAAAAAATCTTCCATTTTAGGTTCAATTTAATTCTTCTCCAAACTTTTTTATTTTTGTGTAAAAAAATCTAAACCTTCACTCTAAGCCCTAAATCTGGCCCATGCATAAAAAAAATCACTAGTGCAATTTCTTTGTTGTACTTATATGGACAAAAACAATGCATCCTCCAATGCAACCCAAACTCACAGGCGAGTTGATTTAAGGAGATCAAGAAATCAATCCTCATAAGTAAACCACAAGTCGATAGCAGCTATGTCACCAATTATTTCTACTCTCTTTTCAGGTTTATCTTCATGAAATCTTCACAATGCAAGCATTGTCTAGAGAAGACTCGGGGGCATAGTGATTGGGGCATCCGCACAAAGGGCTGGGTCTCTTGAGAGGAGAGAGATCGTGGTAAAATAGCTAATATTAAAAAGAGAGCAATTTTCCACGTTCAGTTGGTTTGACTCAAATGAAACAAACCAGGAAAAAACAAGTTATTTTTTCCATTATCTGAACCAAAAAACCAACCTGAACCGAAGGACCTGCCTACAAAATCTAGTTACTTTGTTTCTGGGAATATTATGGTTCATTTTTTTTTTTCTGGATGAAGTTAGAAATATAGGGAGATGTGGGTTATGGAGGAAGTTTGCTTTCTGGTAATTACCCAACCCCCCTTCGTTGTGATGAATACCCTTTTAGATGAAACAATTCAAGAAAATTGTATATTGCTCAACAGTGAACTTTAATAAAGCAAAGTTACAGGTACACACCAAAGAAAAAGTGTTTTTATTTTTGACACTCTCTTAAATTGGTAAAATGTTCAGCACAGCGAGTTGGATAATTACCAGAGCAACTTCCGCATAACCACATTCCTATTTTTCTACTTCTCCACGAAAAACCAATGAACCATATATTCTCCATAAACAAAGCAACTAAAAGTTTTTAGGCCAATCTATATAAAACCAGGAGTCCTAAAGATGCTATTGGTGGGAATCAAGAATTTCCTTTCTAACCCGTTTTCTCTTCAACGCTTCATCCTGATCAGCATGAGCATCCTCTGTATCCAAATCTGGGGGCCGATCTCCCAAGCCATTGCAAGGTTTTATTAATGGGAATCCTTATCTCATTGTCGTATGTTGACTCCATAATCTTGTGGTCAACTCCCATAACTTCTCTTCAATGGGGTCATAACCTTTTTGCAAAGAAAAAAACCGTTAAAACAAGATTCCTTTTTTCGATCCGGGAGTTGGTTGTTAATTGGAATATAGTGTACGACACCTTGCGTAGCGTAAGCTTCTCCGAGAAACAACGTTTTGATGAAACCATAAAAGACTCTCGTAATGTCAAGCGGCTGCCAACCCCCCCCCCCCCCCCCCCCCCCCCCCACCTCCCTTTTTCTTGTCTCTTCAGGTTTGTAAGAACTTATTGCCCAATAACCATCATGCTGCCGATTTGTGGTTGTATAATATCCTATATAATCGATGATGAGTAACCGGCATATTGCTCGCGAAAACATAATAGCAACCAAGGGTACAAACTTTTCTACGACAGTTATAGAAGAAACACAGTTTTCACAAGATAATAAAGAGAGAAGGCATTACTTACAATAAAATAAAAAACAATCAACCGCCATAACTCACCACCTGCGATCTCCTTGATTTTGGGGGGGGGGGGGGGGGGCATCCCGAATACTTTGCATCGTCTAAGAGGACATGTTTGATGTTGTTTCACGATTCTGTGTTTTCGTTTCAACAGGTATCGTCCCATCAGAAATTCCAATGCTAACTCACAGTAAGGAAAAAAGTGAAAAA
>JAGVVM010017049.1:0-14739 GCA_019149425.1 Psidium friedrichsthalianum
CTACAGAACTAACAGAGAATAAATGGTGTGGAAGGGAACGAAGTCATGTGTACAGAAGTGTAACTTGGTTGCGATGTAGGTGGTTTCATGTCTCCAGGCAGAGACTTTCTTAGTTCATGTATTGCATTCTTGGAAGTTTCCAATGGAGACTGGTAGCAACACCAGAACTCACCTTTGTAAGAACACAATTTGTTGCGTACTTTGTGTTTGGGTAGCCGAACCTGCTTATAGTCTAGTGCAGGTTTTGGGTTCAAGATGCTTCATTGTGTGAATAATGCTGTAAGATATACCTAATACAAGTATAAGAGGGAAAATTTATACCTTGTTATGGTGGATGAGTCTAGAAGTTTTAAGATAGTGGTTGGATGTACCTGCACTTAATTGTTTACCATGCTCATGTTTGCCTATGTGAGGAGGCTGCTTTGAGGCCTTCTTTGTCAGTCTAGTCGTTTGTTCTCCACTCACTTACAAAACCTTCTTGCACCATTTCTAAAGCTCACATTGAAACTTTCTAGCATCATGATATTAGAACATCTGCTTTCGAAGTGTTCATAATGTCAGTTGTTTTATGTGCCCTTTCATGGGGTTTTTCTACTAGGCCTGGTGCCCCTTTATGGTTTAGAGATGGACTTTTGTGAAACTGTCTTGATATTGAAGAGGATTGCAGCAGATATCCCAATTTCTAACACAGAACGGAGGTCTAGATTGTATGATCGAATGGCAAAAGACATGGTATGAGCATGGGGCAGTGTTTCACTTAAAACTCGGGGAGACCTCCCAGTCATTGTCCCTATCTAGGGAACTATTCACTTTTGGTGGATGGATCGTGAAGACCCCGTCCTAAGGTAGGAACACTTCCCTGATGATTTTATCTTTTACAAACGAACGTACTTATTTCCCTTTTATGTATCATGACAACTGACACTGCCTTATTTGTCCAGGTTGGCAAATCCTCCTGTTCGAGCTCGTGCAATGTGGATGTGTTTCGTAGTACTTAAGGCCCAAAATATCCTCGAAACCCATATCGTAAAGGGAGCTCAACATATGCTTATGCTTCATTGCTTTGTGTTTTTCTTGGCTAGTTTATGACTAGAATCATGGCTGTCACCAACAAAATTGATGGGCCATGTTCTTCTGAGTCAATTGTAGCTTAACCAGCTTTGATATTGTATACTTGACATTTCGGTGTAGATCTTGCTGCCAGTACTATGTGCTAGTATCTTTAGTCTGTGCTTGGTCAGTTACGTCTAAGAAGTAAGTGAAATGCTCTTCCATTATCTGCCCCTCTGGCTATCCCTGGCAACTCTCTGATAATATATGTCGGAGGAATACGGTGGAAAATAGATCATTTCTGACTTTTATTGAAAAATGAGATATTGGAACCGGAGACCGGTTACTACTCATTGCACGTAACAAAATCTACAAGATTTGTAATTTTTTATATGTCATTTGTCCCCTGGAGTAATTAATCTTACTCGTCTTTTCTTTTGTGCCAAAATCACCTACTCGCCAGCTGAGTTCTATCTTTAGGAGAATTAATAATCCTCTCATTTTGCTTCTTCTTTCTTATATAACTTGTTATTCTATGTGGAAGCGTGATGCCTTGATTCTAAATCTCATGTCATGACTAATTGCAGGGATTCTGTACGGGGAATTATTTGACCATATGTTTGATAAAGGTAAGCTTTTGTTGTTCTATTCTATCATGTCTCTCTTAGCAGTTTTGTCTGCTTTGAATTCTCCTTCATTTTGGGTAAGCCTATTCACTTTTATATGGGCAACCTAAACGGGAAATCTTTGTTTAGCAATCTGGTTTCAGAACTCTACTGGTTTAGAGATCATTTTTAGCTTAGCATGTTTCCATGTGCCTCTCATCATATTCTCCTCCATGTTCCAGCCTCTGAAGATGAGGTAATCTTATCATTTATGGTTATTTGATTCTTTAGCGTGACATCTCTGCTTGGATTTGGTATTGATTTTTGTTTAAACCAGATTGAAGCTGAAGCTAATGCTGTGAGGGCAGTGTGCAGATACTCGTATGCCCTTTGAAGGATCGTCTTTGGATAGGGTGGTTTTTGACTTCTCAACTGGTGTGAACTTCTCGGTTGCTGGCAGGATATCTTTGTCTGCAAGTCTCAATGTTCAAAGAGTCTCCCTCATTTCCTGCACAACTGAATCGCTCTGACTAGAAAAGATGCTTCTCAATTCTTTGAAAACTCTCCACTGCTTTTATCTGATAACCACTGATGATCTTTAATGATTTGTTTGCATAGTTTCTTTGCTTGATGATGTATGCTTAGTATATGTCGCAGGTATCTCAGGGCAGATCCTATCCTCTCTTTCGTGCAAAGTTGAGAACTGCACCTTCCTCGCATGCCCACAGAAAAGCAACTTGTAAGTAGAGACGATTCCGCTCACCATTCAACCTGTGGTATGAAGGAGGTCTAGGATACAACGTATGATGAGAATGGGAATATCACGTGTCTTTTGTAGTCTAAGGCATGTTCATGAGGTGCAATCGCTGGATGTGGCTGTGAGTATGTAGTGTATTTGAGCGTTAGAAGTTCTGCTTATAAATCACTAATGATACATGAGAATGATCTATGGGTGACTTGGTTATTCTCCATCTATCTGTATCATAATAATTATATTTCTTCGATTCAGGGGGGCACAGTGTCACTCTAAACATAAGATGATTATTCATGCGTGGCATAATGGTACGCGCAACAAAATATTACTGTGTCATCGTTTTATTGTCATGGAAGCTTTGTTCTTTTCCCATACATCATCTACAAATGTGTCTAAGTTTCTAGTAATTTCATAATTTCAATGTGCAGTATGATGCTCTATTCTTCACACATCCTTTCTAGCGAGGTCTTCCTTGGGGTCCTCCTAAGCCACTCCCAAGGTAATAATTTCACGTATACACTATGCATTCTAATTTGCTGGCTAATTCATATTCATTGATCCTAAAGGGCAACTAAAAAAGAGAATGAACAAAAAAAGAAAAAGAAGGAATTAAACAAGGAGAAAGAAAAGTAGAGGCTCCCTTTTGCACAAGAAGAGTAGTACTGCCATCTCTAGAGTACTCGACTAGGTCCACCTTGAGGCCAAAGAGATGTGACATTTTCTTGCTAAGTATCAGTGACCAGTGACATCATAATGATGCAAATGCATTGAATTTGTGAGCAATGGCTTCAATTAGATTCTTCAGTAGTATAAAGAGAATTTGACACCATTCAAGGCTATGGGAAAGCCTGTAGATTCTTTGTGAGAATATTAAGCTTTCGTAGTTTACATCTCTGCGCTGGGCTCATTTTCATGTCACATCTTTCAGGACTCGAGTACAAAATTCAGATCAGCTGCAATTCTGCCATGAGCTAGTTTGCGCAATTAAATAAGAAACTTCGAGGATCTGAGGTTGGTTCTTGTTCTTTATGGGGAACTTTTATACTAATATCTCTGTGATTAAATAGTATCGTGTATTTGTTATCTGTCTGGGTGGAATATTGCTTGCAAATGTCTCATGTGCTGGTGCTCTCATTTGGAAAAATGTACTGTGAAAGTCACATGAGATAGCCCAGAAACTGCTCTTCAAATAGGAAACACCTGCGACACCTCCCCTCATTTGATCGTGTTTTGCAATCTGCACTTTTAGAAGAGTATGTGCATGAAGGAAACTGTATTCTAAAAGCAATGGGGCCACTGAGGTCTCTTTGTGATGGAAGAAAATGGGAGATAATTTGGCATGAGACAGACACTTTCCTTTTATCTATTCACTCCCTGACAACACACTTTTGGGATATGAAGTAGTTTGTGAATTCACAGTACGAGTGGAGCGAACTTTTGCATAAATGGGTAAAAAATTTTCCCTGAATCGTTCAGAATGAAGTTCTATTGCCAAAGAAATTTCGTACTTGTCTGCATTAAATGAGAGGACTCGTACTTCCCTAGCCTCATGTGTTGTGAGATGAAATTTACGTTTATATTTATTATCTATCAATGCACAGATCATTCCTGTAGTAATCTATGTTTGCAACTTCATGCTGACGCTGGTTGCAGTTTTTATTTCCACCAATTTGGAGTAAGATTACATTGCAAAAGATCTTGGGGATGTTATCCACATCATTATGAATATCGATTCTAAATCACGTGGTGCAAGTTCTTCTTAATGCCATATCAACATTTCAGTTCCTCTCTTCACTGGATCATTTGTTTGCTGACAATTTGTTTCATCTCTGTCCTGAGACCATGCAGGCATTGGTGTCTGAGCTCTGGTATTTGAGGACATGATGTCTTGGCTTTAGCAGTGGATGGAAGAACGAAAGTCGGAGGTTCCAGCTTGGTTGCACCGGAGCCTCGGGTGTTTTAATCTGCCACAACTAAAAGCAAAACAATGCCAGCACAAGATATGTAACTCTCTGGGTTGAAAGCTCTCGAATGCTGATCTTTCGAACATTTTCCGCTGAATATACTGAAAGGACCTGACATACTATATTTCATATTACCCAATTCCTCGTCATGGATCATGAGTGCATCTTGCTTTTAAGAAGAGTCTGTTTGTAGCCACCACGAAGACAAATGTTACTTCCTTTACAATTGCTACTTCTTCATGTCCTCTATTGTGGTTCTTCCGCTCTCATGCCTTTACGCGTCCCTTGAAAAGCCAGATTCCTGCATGTTTCATAGTATATATTGGTTACTTCCAGGGATACCATCATCGAGACCGGAGGACGTGCGCATACAAATCATGCAGGTAAAAGATCAGGAGGAGATGCTTATTATGCATTTCGTAGTGGATGCTCTACAGAATGAACTGCCTGTACCTAAAACTAGTCCTCCTTTTGTCACTATTGTAATGAATGCATCAATAATGCTGCACGTTCAAACGAGGTAATCATCATGGCTGTGACCTGGATTAATTATTGTTTTGGTTCTTAAAAAGGGACGGAAGAGACATCAGATGGCACCTATGTCCCTTTACAATGTTTTTGTATCCAAGTGCCACTTTTATTAGGTCGATGGATCAACTTGACCTGAAGTCAAAGTGGTTTTCCTGTCGTCTCCACTCTGCTTTTGCGTGTTTGCCCGATTCTTTGTGCGAGTCACATTTGTGCCAGAGATATGTTTTCTTAAGAGAGTGGATCGATTTCTTTTTAGCAATGAAACCATTGGATTTTATTAGAACTACTGTTGGTGTGTGCGCACTACGCAACCATGGTATTATTAGACATGCGGAAGAAATTGAACTAAATACTAAGTTCAAGCGCCCATGTCTCTGCACGGTGGCGCTCCTCTCCCTCTCCGCTGGGGTTTACGTCTTTTTTCGTTCCCCCTTAAGCCGCCGCCCCTGTAGCACCATCCTGATCCTTTCCCTCTGTCTATGTCTATCTCTCTATATACTTATATTCACGGCTTCTTTCTTGATTTGCGGACAAGGCCTATTTGATAACATTTTTTTTTTTTCGAAAGAAAAAAAAAAGATAAAAAATATATCTTGTAACGCAAAATGATTCTAATTCTGATTCTACTATCAATAACATTTTGGACCAAAAAACAAACACTAAAAAATTTGTTTCTCGAAAAAAAACACTTTTTGAGAATTACAAAAAAAGGGAATAAGTGTTTCTTTTAAAAAGATTAAGTCTAGCGTGAACTTCTGAACTTTAAAAAAAATTAAATTAGATTTGAAAATTACTACCAAATTTTTAACACATTTTTAAAAATAAATTTGAAATAAGCTTTAAAGTTTAACAAAAAATTTAAAAATTTTAGAAAGTGGAAATTAAAAAAAAAAAAAAATGAAAAGGGGGAAATAAAAATATGTAATTTTTAAAAAAATTATTTTTAAAAAAATTTAAAGAGAACATATTTTTTTTCAAAAAAAATAATTTTTCTACTTGGTTGTTTCTAGGAATAAAAATTTTGTGCAGTTACCAAACACGTTTATGTTTGAGAACATAAATTTTGTATAGTTATTAATACATTCTGATTCTCTGAAAATCACTCAAGGAATAGAATTAAAAAAATATATGATGCTAATCAAAATCACTTTAGAGGAACAGAAAACATTACTGAACAGACCTTACTCCACGAAAGTGGAGAGTTTTGTCTGGTGAGCTCACAATTTTAAAGCGCGAGCACCTCGGAAGAATCTGCTTGTCTGGATCTACTCGGTCACTCCGGCCCCATTGCTTTTTCCATATAGTTGAGCGCTTCGCAAGTCTACGAAGCTCTTCTGTTGCTACTTTTGAGTTCGATTTATCTGAAGTAATTTTGTGATTAATTTGTACCTCCTCTAAAGGTCTTATCTCCCGATTAGAGTTAAATTTAGATTTTGGTGCTCTTATATTTTGATCTATAAATAAATATGGGATTTACAAAGAAATTTTTGTACTTATTCAACATGTTTGTGTTGTTGTTATCTCTGTGTATAGGGGACATCCTGCCTAGGCGCACATTGCCTTTTGGCAAAATCGCCTTTTGGCCCAAACCGTAACTATTGAGTAACTCGAGTGTGATTTGTAATTATAGTGGAATTCGTTACTGTCCTCCTCATGAACATAGGTTTCTATAATTGAAACACGCACATTTGGTATCCGATTTATTTTCTTATTTTGTCTATTCTTGTTTGAACGTTTATTTCCCGCGCAGCAATTCATGTCTTCTAGTAATATTGGCATTTGGCAAGGGAGCTTCGAACTTAAAGGACTTAATAACTCTCCAATCTTTGGTCTCTTATCGTCATTTGGATAATTAGCACACCACAGCCCACGAGCAAAAGCATTCCATTTTCTTTCTTTCGCAAAACCCCATCTTCGATCTCTCGTCGGCCGCACCAAGAACGCTTCCTGCAACACAGAGCTGCCGAACCTACTTTGCGAACGGGCATGGGACATTCCCCTTCTAGAGAGGCCTCCCTCTCTCTCCCGCACGCAATTTCCAGCGCCACGACTCCGAAGCTATACGCATGCCGAATCTTTACTCATGCATTTCCCCTCCTCCTCACGAAGGGAGAAAATTGCTAAAAAGTCATGAACCTATTGTAATCGTGTCAATTTAGTCATAAAACCTCTCTTCTTCTTCTTTTGCCAATTGAATACTAAACTTTTCGATTTTTTAAATTGAGTTCGTCTAATCAATTTTAGCCAGAAGTTAATGACATAAACACCGATAGTCTTAGGTGGCATTGGCTGACGATGACGTGGATTTTATTTATTTTATTTTTTGAATTTTTCTTTTTATTTTTAAGGGCAGTTGGGGCGAGGGCTTGCGAGACCTTGCCGGCTACCGTTTGAGGGTCGTGATCCCTCGACCAGTGGCCGGCGAAGGTCGCCAGGCTCGATTGGCACTAACAATAAAAAGAGACTAAAAGTTTAAAAGAAACTCAAATATATATGTTATATATATATGAAAAAAAAAAAATTCATCACAACGTTGGCAATGGCCAACATCCGTGTCATCAAATTCATTTTAAAATTGCCACATAGACTCAATGATAAATTTTTGAAAAAGTTTAGGACTTAATTGGCAAAAATTGAAAAAGTTCAAAACTAAATTAGTACAATTTACAATAAGTTTAGGGCTATTTTGATATGGTAATGGAGAGCCGAAGCCAGGCGTAATTAATGCTATTCTATATCTAGTCCTCCATGGAAGAGTTTATTTTATCGCCAAAAAATAATAATAATAATGGTGATCGAGACTTCCATTAGGCATGTTCTCGCAAATCAGGATGAATTAAATTCAGACGATTAATTTATTCGTGTTAAGACACGTACAACTATTCTTATGAAATATTTTTGAGTGTAAATCACAAAACCAAATTATTGCTATTGGTAATATGTGATAACTTTACCCAAAATATTTTTTTTTACCAAAAAAATCACTAATTAGTACACCTATGCAAATTTACCCTCCGTTAGTTTACATCAAATTTTACCCTTAATTGCCGACATGGATGACACATGATGACCCACTATGGTGACGTGGCAAGTCCACATGAGATCTATAGAGTTAATACCCCGAAAAACTTCAAACTAGTACCTATGCCAAATTCACCAAAAATTAATTTTTTGATTACAAAAACCCCAAATTAGTAACGCATGGGACAAATTTATTCTTCATTATCTTTTGTCGAATTTTAATGCTAAATTTGCTGATATGGATGATGTATGGCGATGTGGTATGGTGACATGGCTAATCCACGTGGAAATAACTTAGTTTTTTTAGAATAGTAAAAACTTAGTTGACATCTTGATGTTTTTTTCGATTAGCTTATTTTCTCTTTCGCTAGAACACAAAAAAAAAAAAAAAGACCTAGGGACATGGCTCGGCTCATCTTTTCCGACATTCCCTCCACAAAACCCAACCCCCCCCCCCCCCCCTCTTGCCGTCGCCACTTCTGTGTTGCTTGGCTTTGGTCTTGGTTTATTCATAGGTTTTATCTTGTCGAGGTAGGAAACGGGTTTCCTCCATTACACGACGAGCTTGAGGCTCTATGTGTCTGAGGACCTCCCTCTCTTTCATTTTTGTTAGATCTCGTCGGCCATAACCTTCCAATCGCGTATCTGGTTGCTTCGCTAGCTGTCGGTTTGTCTCAAACTTGGCATTAGTTCTGTTTCTCGGCCTTAACGTGGTGTAATGCCTGTCGGGACTTTTTTTTTTTTTCGTACGCTTACGCATCGCTGTTGCTATGTTGGTTTTAAGTCCAATTGGACAAATATCAATGGTTACAACTCCAAATAAAACACAATAAAAATTAATGCACCGGCCCACACTGAGATATTGTTAGCAATATATACCCATGGATAGTGCTGGCGAAGGTCACCAGGTTTTTTAATTAATATTTAGAGCTAACGGGCCACACTAAATGAGGAAATTCAACTTCAATATTATATTAGATGGAAAATAAAAATTTGGATAATTTATATGCCTAATTAATGAGGAGGAGCCAAGCTTATATATATATATATATATATATATATATATATATATATGTATATTAGATTTATTTGTCATTCGAATTTTCTTTGAATCTTTTTTTTTTAACTCACCTAATCAATGAATTTTCAAAAATCGAGCAGTGCGATTCTTCTACCAAATGCCGTGCGACCAGCATCATGTGCTGCGCCTGATAACATGGACCTCCATTACTACTTCTTCTGCTTCTTCTTCTTCTCCTTTCACATACTCCTCCTCATTTGCCATTGCCATCACGACCGTATATCGACACCGTCGAGAACTTGATCCCGGAGCCTCATCACCATGGCCATCCATTGGAGAGAAGGGGGGGGGGGGGTGCAACGCGATGGTGATCATGTGATTACTAGTTCATATTTTGGTGTGCATATGTTGTGATCATCGCCTAACTTAACAAACTTTGCCATGTTGCTTTAAGTGAGGTTTGAATGGAACGTGATAATCTCATGTCTCGGCGATCTAGGACCAGTTGATCTTTAATATCAAAAGAGACTCCATCTATTATCGCTCGATGAACCTTTTGTATCAATGTATCACAATCTCTCGCGTCTATTATCTAGATTTGAATGCATAACATCTTAAACATTGGGGATATCTCAATTAACAAACTTAAATATTGCATCTTCAAGATCATAATGCGTGATGCTATATGGATAAAACCTAAATCAACCTAATGTCGTGGGAATGTGTTTTGAATTCTATATTTCCATCTATTTAGACGCGTCCAGAAAAAAAAATATTATCGGTTTTTGATAATTGATATTCTAATGCACTCTCGGGAGAATTTCCGTGCTTGTTCCCCACCAACCACCCCCCCCCCCCTCTCCTCTTTTTCTTTTCATTTATGATGGTGGTTGCAACATTGTTCTTGCAACGAGGAAATTCTTGAACGAGCACCTTTTACTTTCCTATGAATTAAAGTAAAGAATACTCCAGCTAGGTAAGAAGTTTGGTTTGGCTTAGAGCCCTGTTGCTTCCGAATCATAAACCTCAAAATACTATACTCAAAATTACGATATAGTACCCTCAAAAGTTATGCAACCCTAGATGTCAATAAAATGCGACGAATCTATCGATTTTTCCACATGAGATCGACTGGTTTTAATGGTTTAAACGTGTTATCCGGCGAACCTATTTGTTTTTTTTTTTTTTGGTCCGTTTTGAATTTCTAAGGTTGAATGCACTCTGTCAATATGATAATAAGAGGGAGAGGCACCACCTACACAGATTGACATACCTACTCACGCGACTGACCCTCGTGGAAGAGAATTGACCATTAGCTTCACCTTCCCTTCCCATGGCCGGTCCTGGCATATTAAAGTCGCGACCTGACCTTCCATCTCAACTCGCTCGCTCTTCCTCTCGTCTTCCTCTCTCCCTCTTCGTTTCGCCTGCTTACTCGCAGTAAAGATCCCAGAAATAGCCACTGCTTCCTCTCGAGTTTATGTAAGTCTCTCTCTCTTCTCTGTGTTATCTTATGCTGGCTAGGAGTTCATAACATTCTTCCTTTACAGCTCCAATGAAACCTACGCTTCCTCTTTTGAAGTTTCTCGATAAAGTTGGAGAAGGTTGACTTCTCTTTTTCCAGAGAAAGAAGCATATTTTCAGTCATGTTTCTCTATCGGTTTAGATTCTTTCAGCTTAAGGATTGCACGCTCAACCTTAAGTCGGTATCAGAATCTAGTTCCAATATGAAATGTCTGCTTCAAATTAGAACCGCACATCTCTCATGCTAAGTCTTATTAGCTATAAGAAAAACCATAAAAGAATGGAAGATAGGAATTGGGGGGGATCTAATTCGATAGCTTGAGCGTGACAACTGATTTTCTCTTTATTTGGAATGAAGAAAGCTTAAGCATGTCGAGATCATTTTCTATCTTTACTATCTGTAGCCAACTCATGCATCGCCAATTGGCTCAAAACCCTCAAAAAAAAAAAAAAAAGTTGGGAAACGGCTCAACATCGCACGTCGTTTGGACGACATGTATATGTTGTCATCGCCTGATTTCACTTTAATTCCATTGGCTTGTTATATGACCTTGACGTAAGTAAATTTTTGATTAACTTCAAACTAAAGATTTCGCGAGAAATTATAATTCTACAACAATATACTCAAATCCATACATAATTGAATCTTGATTTAGTCTTCTTTGGCAGCCCAATTGGCACATATATACATAAGTGGACCCGGCAATACGGTATAAACGTAGCAAGCTAGTCAAACAACAAAGGATGAGAGATGGCTAACTTTTGCTTTGTACCTAACCTCGAGCTCAAGGAGAACACACAACATAATAAACACATAAATCATATAACACGTTTCCAAAGAATAAAGTAATCAATTGAAATTTCAATCGCTCTATGATGGTTTTATAAAATGAAAGTTGTTCAACAATGATGCAGCCTAAGTTGATTATTTTGACATGGTAATACTGTAAAAATGCACTTACGACAGTTCTGCTTTGTCCCACGTCAATGCAGATCCTAGGGGCACTTTCCCGAATGACCAGCACCGAACTCTCCATGCAAAGCCCTGTCGACACCAAAAAAGCAGGCGTTTCCACTTTCTTAGCTCCAAATGGCCGATTTACTCTCTAGGCTGGTCCGTTCGCCGTGACAAGGCTCGCGCCTCGCCGTCGGAAGCTTCCTCGAAGACCATAGCAACAAAGTTGAGCTTGTCCAATTCGACCCCAACGCGTCCAACTTTGCTTCCGACTCCCGCCCAGCCTTCGACCATCCTTATGCACCGACGAACATCATGTTCTTCCCCTCCGAGGACCCCTCGTACCCGGACTTGATCGCCACCTCCGGAGGACTACCTGAGGGTGTGGGAGATCGGTGATGACCGGACCGAGCTCAAAGCCCTCCTTAACGGCAACAAGAAGCAGCGAGTTCAGCTCGTCCATCACGTCGTTCGATTGGGCCAGCTTCGAAGCCCGCCGCATTGCCACTTGCAGCGTGGACACCACATGCACGATCTGGGACGTAGAGAGGGAGGTGGTCGACGCGCAGCTGGGTTGCTCACGACAAGGAGGTGTACGACGTCTCGTGGGGCGGGTTCAACGTGTTCGCCTCAGTCTCCGGGGACGCTCGGTCAGGGTTTTTGACTTGAGAGATAAGGAGCGGTCGACAATATATATGAGAACCCCGCCGCGGGTAGCCCACTGTTGAGATTGGATGTGGAACAAGGCCGACCCAAAGTCGATGGCCACGGTCGGGATCGATAGTAGCAAGGTGGTGGTGTTGGACATTAGGTTTTCCGACCACACCTCTCATGGAGCTTAAAAGGCACAAGGCTAGCGTGAACGCCATATCATGGGCCCTCGTGTCGGGCGGCAGCTTTGCTCCGTTGGCGACGACTCGAGGGTGCTCATATGGGATGTTGTTGCTGCCGGATTCCGGCCAGAAAACGCCGGGAGGTAGAGCCAGAGATGTGGTACGGGTCAGTGGGCCGAGATCAATAATGTGCGTTGGTCTCCAGTTGAGTTGGACTGGATAGCCGTTACTTTCTTGAATAAGTTTGCAGCTTCTCAAAGTTTGAAATCTACATAATTGTACGTCGCGAGATGTGCTCATTTCAGATATTTGTAATTACAGTCTAAGTCTATCGTAAGTGCGGACTTAAGCAGCATGCTAGGGAAGGCTACCACTGATATACGCCCATTGGAATTTTAACGGATAATGAACTGTACATAATGTCAAGAGGAATTCCGACCCAAATAATAATAATAATAATAATGTCAAGAGGAATCAATAAAATTAGAAATACATCTTGGGGACAAAATATGGGAAAATATACATAAAACAGTACGCCAAATTCGAAAATGCGCACTTCTCCCTTCTTGGTAATGAAAAGTAAGGCCACACCTGGTTACCAAGATAAAAGTAGTCATAGAACAATTATATCCTATTAGGTGTTTGATTGTTGTGCAAGGTAGGCAAAGTCATATGAAAGAGGGACGTGGCGCCAATAAAGTACTCCGCCTAGAGAGGATAATAAAGGATAGAATTTCTCGTGTTCAAGATATAAAAGCTATTCCCTGAAAATCTACCCTTTCCTTCTCCTTCCCCTCCGTGACTCTGTTTTTGGGAAACTTAACGAAAGTGGTGTAGACCCTACGCATTATGTTTTTGGGGATTTGGCGAAAGTCAATATCATGCTTTTTGTCATCTTTTATTGATTTGATTCGTCTGATTTGGCACTGAACTAATTAGCTTATCTGCATCCCATATTGGATTCATGCTTTCTCTCTCTTATTAAATCTGGTATATTTCGGCCAATCTTTGTCGTCGATTGTCTCTATAAGCGGTTTACATTTGTTGTTGGAATTGTTTTACGGCTCTCGAATGCTGCGACGCTTTTTTCTTGTTTTTGAGTTTTGACCTTTAAATTGTTGACTTCAACACGTCAATCCGGGATCACTTTGACTACGGATTGATCGTCCGGATTTCTAGTCAGGATAGGACTAGATAGGATAGGATAAGAAATTTAGGAATTTGATCATATCCTATCTATCGTTTGGTGAACTGCGAATTTGAAGTCAAATATCTTTATATATTCTATCCTATTCATTGTTCGTGGAAACTGATATCAATATAATGATTTTTAACTTGTACCATCCGAAAACCGACGCGGTAGATCTCGTGGCCACTCGAGGCCGTCGGGTTGGAGCTCAAGGGGACGGCCCCCAGGAGCTACCGTGAAATTATACCGCATTAATAGATGACCTTTTTAATAGGTTCAAAAATGGAAGTCAAGATTACTCAATTCCACATGGTCCAAACTCGGTCTTTGACATATAATTGTCGGTCCATAGACGCAGTCTATAAAGTCCTAGCCAGATAGAACAGTCTAGCCCTTTATTGGGTTCGGAATACTCAAAAGTGTATTTTAAATTAAAATTTCTAGCAGGACCAAGTCGGATTTTTGGTCACGCAATTATTCAATTATGCCGAGAAGCGTGCTCGCGTCTATCGCCGGTGGGTAGAGCACATGTAGCTGCGTCTAGTGTATCCCCTAGATGGAGCGGAAGAACGGTAAAATACTCTTCGCTTGAGTTTTTTGTTTTTTTTTTTGGCGCAGAGGATAGATTTTTCAATTAGATTCAAGCTACAACAATTAGAAAGTCGGTTGCTACGAATTATAAGACCTAAATACTAGATAATTACGTTAAATTAGGTCACTTATGAGTTGTAATGACCACTCAACTTAATAGTTCAAAATTGCCCTCGACGCAACGAACCGAAATGCAACAACAATAGATATAGAAAAGGCTGATTTGAACCCCGCAGAATTAGAAATCAATCTGAACGGAGTGTTCGATTGCGCATGAGACCGTCTATTTTTCTGGCTCGAAATGTTGGGCAAGAATTGACTATCCCCATCCACCAGCAGTACCGTGAGCCCGCCTCCTTCTTTTGTAATGTTGGTTACAGAGTCTCCTATCCGGCAACCCTAGCGAAAAGGGCATGAGCACGCCCAATTTCCTCATTCTTCTTCCTCACACGACGTCGCACAGGAGACGCACCACTGCTCAACCTTTCCAACCTGATTGAGCGTAGCTGACGACGACAGCTAAAGACACCACATTCAGCCACCATTCCAAGTAATACGCCCGGGCATCAAGACACTGAGAGTAGTCGTTCCTATAATCCGTAGCTGATCTCCTCCAATGCGGGTCGAGAAAACGTAGCTCGTTGGTTCGTTGAGTGGCTTCGAATTTGTTACCGGATGTCCGGATGGCACACCGGCATATG
>JAGVVM010017052.1:0-2500 GCA_019149425.1 Psidium friedrichsthalianum
CGCAAAATCAAGCCTAAACTAAGATTAGGGGTGAAGCTTACCCAGATTTGGTTGAGCTAGGCGGCGGCAACGACGGGAATGGGGCGGTCCAGCGATGGTCTTCTCGGCCTAGGAGGGAACGGCCGGATTGGTTCAACAAATGGGGTCCAATGCTAAGGGAAACGAAGACAACTAAGCTCGGGGTACTTACCAAGGAGTGTGGGTGGTCGAGGATGAGGCACGGCGGTCGGATGGTGGTGGGAACGACGGCGACGGTGGCGCGACTACACGGGGACCGAGAGAGAGAGAGACGGTGAGAGTTGGTTCGGTTTTATGGGGCTTCCGAGCCACTAAAACAGCAAGGGAAGGAGGAGGGGCTTACCGAGGGGACGTGGAGACGGTGGAGTGGCGACGGCACGGCGGTGGACGGTGGCGGCTTAAGGTGGGCGACGGAGGAGCAAGGAGGAGGAGAGGATTGGCGTTGGGAGGGGATGGAGAGGAGAGTGAGGGGCCGAAAATGAGAGAATGGGGGAGGAGAGAGAGAAAATGAGGGTTTAATCCAAATTTGAATTGTGGTAGTGGGAGTTGGTAATGGGGTAATAGTGATTAGGAGGTGACTTGTACTCTTGACATGTGACATTGACTTGATTAAAAGATTGCCTTGGAAATTGAATGTTATCATGGGAGTGGTTGAGTGAATAGTAGTCTTGATTTGTACTTTACATGACATATGTACTTTGACATGTGACACTTGATTTGATTGATTTGATTGATGTGATTGATTTAACACTTGATTGATTTGACAACTGATTTGACTTGCCTCGATTTGCATGCTAAATGCACCGATCGGGTCCCGAGCGCGAACGAATTTCGGTCTGGAATTGTTTTCGATCTATCGTATCTGGCCTCAAAAATCCTAATTTATCTAATTCTAAGGACTGAGCATTTACCGGGGGCATTTCGGTAATTTTCCATTCACGTCTTGCTTCTCGACGTGCACCGGCTGTCTGCCCTTCGGGCGATGTTTTTGAAACTGAATCCATTTCTCCATTGTGACCATCTTAGAAATTTGATTGTCCAAGACCGGAATTCATCTCGTGGCCAAATTCATTAAATTACGACTCCGTCGAATTCCTCAGACCAATGGGCGGCTGTTTAAGAAAAATTCCTAAGTAGCCATTCCCCTTCGGTTGGTCGTCTCGAGTTGATCAGACTCGAGTGAGGCTTAACTAGAGCGTATTAATGAAGTATATCCATTCAATTTATAAATTCCGAAAATGGTCGAAAATCCAGGATGTCACAGTCAGGGCGATCCATGACGAGACCCACACGAGCTAGTTGGCTGGTGATCCGATAGTGTCGTGGTGGGGGTGAGATGTGCTTGAATTTAAAAGACCGTAACCAACAAAGTCCCAGGCATGGTATCTGGAAGTAGCATCGTGAAGAAGGGGCTGAGAGGTATCATATCCTAGATATAAGGGATGATCTATTTAGAGAAATGAGACGGACTCAACGGTTCTGAAGTAGGCTGTATGGATAGGCAAGAGTGAGAATGGATTGGGCCTATCCATAATAAGAAAATGTTAAGAAACTATAGGTCGACGTTGATAAATGGACCTACAAGTAATTCAGGCCGATGAGAGTTCTTTTGAATAGTTGAGATTGCGGAATGCAGTGAAAAGGAAGACGAGGGGATCAAAGTGTGCAGCGGAAAAAGGAAAAGATTAATTGGGCCATATAGCCGAAGGAGGTAGCGAACGTGAGATGGTTACATTGATGGGAAAAGAAGTAAAAGGCAAGTTTCGAGGACGAAACTTTTTAAGGAGGGAAGAATTGTGACATTCTGGATTTTCGACCCATTTTCGGAATTCATAAATTGAATGGATATACTTTATTAATACGCTCTAGTTAAGCCTCACTGGAGTCTGATCAACTCGAGATGACCAACCGAAGGGGAATGGCTACCTAGGAAATTTCCTAAACAGCCGCCCGTTGGTCTGAGGAATTCGACAGAGTCGTAATTTAATGAATTTGGCCACGAGATGAATTCCGGTATTGGACAATCGAGTTTCTAAGATAGTCACAATGGAGAAATGGATTCAGTCTCTGAAATGTCGCCCGAAGGGCAGACAGCCGGTGCACGTCGTGAAGCAAGGCGTGAATGGAAAATTACCGAAATGCCCCCGGTAAATGCTCAGTCCTTAGAATTAGATCAAATAGGATTTTTGAGAGCGAATACGATAGAACGAAACCAATTCCAGTCAGAAGTTCGTTCGCGCTCGGGACCCGATCGGTGCATTTGGCACGTAAATCGAGGCAAGTCAAATCAGATGTCACATCAATCGGATGTCACATCAATCAATCCATTAAATCAATCAATCAATCATGGCTCAATTTCCCATGCAATCAATCAAGTACAAGTGTCACATAAAAGTACACATCAAGGTCACTATTCATGTTACCTAACCCCATTAACCCCTTTATTCATCTTATTTCCATTTTAACCATTATAATCTCCCTC
>JAGVVM010017053.1:0-15275 GCA_019149425.1 Psidium friedrichsthalianum
GTGCATAGACCTGTCAAAGCAGGGATAAGTTTACGTATACAAGTACTGACTTGGTAAGCATTTTGATCATGTTTACACCTCACAGTCAATCCGTCATGTTGACACTTTAGTGTTAATTCATGTGGCTTGGACTGAGAGGTTTGTATGTAGACTATCATGTGATATGATGTTGCTGGCTTGCCATCCAAACAACCAGTTTAGTCCCAATGCACGTTCTTAGTTGTAAAAGATTTCTTCCTTTATTTTGAAACACTACCTATCACGTTAATACATGCCTGAATGATTGCCCATCAGGCGGCGGGCAATCAAATCCTTGTATCCTTCACAATAAAAGTAGCTCAGGATCTACATGAAGTAAAATTTTTGTCATACTATGTGTAATATCATCGCTCCTTTCTATGAACTCGTCTCAAGGACACAGAAATGACTGGTTTTTACTGATTCCATTCCTTTGCTTTTATTTGAGGCAAGAGGAGAGAGGTGGAGAAAGATACTAGACAGAAAGGAAATGGTGAAAACCTCTAGGAATATTTTGCGAACCAGGAGTTGCAGAAAATTCAAGTTCCAAACAATTCTTGCCCCCTCAATAATTTTCCTCGAGTCAACCTCTCCCAAACAAAGCATATGAACACCATTACCCTTGCCTCAAGAATGAGAGTTAAAGCAAAACTTGTCCACGCATATTGAAGATCTAGCAGATCTCCGATTTTGATTTACAGAGCGGATAGATTCAAGAAAAAGAAAATTGAAGAGCATGATAGAAAATGACTGCACACCACATGCGTAAACTGGACTACAGAACCATCAGGTACAAGATTTTCCTCATCTTACTTCAATGCAGGTGAAGAAAATGAGACAGCCAACCATACCTCAAGGTCTCTGCTCCGAATCATTCCACTCAAAGCATAGTAAAAGCAGTCAACCCGCACCGAATTGATGCCCTGGACTGACATATTGAGGTCAAGAAAAATTTATCAGTCATACACTACAAAGGATACTCTATGTCACCGTGAGGAAAAAAATATAAAGAAAAATACATTCCAAAAACCTTACTGAATCAAGACCAAGCCTAGTTCCTGTGCGATAAAGGACCTAAGTCTTCCACCGAGATCTATTTGACGAACCAGAGGTCTCCGACTGCCACACCAAATAAGGTCACCAGAGGCTGCATCACATCTTTTCAGTACAAATCCTTTGTCTTAGGGCCAAACTTGATGACCATGCAGGAAGGCCCTCAATTTTCCTCGCGCCTTGGAAAGATTTGCAATTGAGTTCATAGTCAAATGAGGTCGACACTTAAGAAGTGTGAAGACAACACTAGTCAATTGCGACATTTTCCAGTACTTTCAGGTGAAAGGCAGGTGCCTTTTTCCCCAGATCTAATTTGCTGTGTGTTCGCTGGTAAAGTCCTTGTTTTGAGACTGTGTTTGAGTAAAACCTTTGCACCTTAACGGACCATAATGCTTAACAATGCCACCATCTCTCAAGGCGTCAGAGAAAACCTTAAAGGATGCCTCCACAAATATATCAGACACCTGTAGAAGACCACGATAGAGTTACCAGCAAATCTTCTTCCAATATGAGCAGCGCAACTCAAAACAAAGATCATGGCCACAAAACTACAAAGCAAGATCCATGTGCGGCTCATTTAGTATCTGTTCAATGTCTTATTTAGGCAAAAAATCTCATAAAAATCACATGAAATGTGGCTTTGTTCTGCATGCACATGCAATCAGAAAATGAAAAAGGCCATCCACCATCAAAATGTTTTGTTCATATACATTCACATTTTAAGTGGACATGAAGAGCAAAAAGTGATTTGGTCCTCAAACACATCAGAGGAAAGATAAGATAAAAGGTTTCCACTATATTTACTTACCTGAGTTCCCATATTTTAGCTTATCTTTATCCCTATCACAAGGATCACATTCATATACTACCAACTCATTCACAAAAGAACCAGAAAACATCAAGCAAAATACCATCAGATGAGTTAAAATAAGAAGAAAAGTGGGAGTAACAATAGGACCATGGCACAGAGAAAGTTCATATGACGCTGGTCCCATAATAGACTCTCAAAGATAAGACAGACGTTGCAACATCATTTCATCTTTAAGAAAAGGATCTGTCTCATCATGTGAGTGGAAGTAGGAGTATCCTCTTTAACAATGCTTTGCAGTATAAATTGGCAGAAATGTCCTAAGAAAAGGTAAATCACGGATTACATCTTTCAATTCTAGCTCGTATCGAGTATCTGGCTGTCTGAACATATCTGCTCATTGCTTCGGCGTAAGTGAGCTTGGAAAAGGGTCAGGTAGCTCAATGCCTTTTATCTCCAGGAATACCTGTAAATCAGATGACTCATGAGCATGTATTGGCTTATGCGGATGAAAGATAATTTAGTCAAATTGCTGTTCAACCACAGGTGAATTTAACTGCGCATATATACGCAGAATAGAAATATACATAGCAGGACACAACAAATATCAGGTCAAATCCATCCGGAAAAATGCTTGGAGAACAAAGTTTAACGAAATATCTTTCTTTGTCATTCTGACCAAGCTAAACATATTCAAAGCAAACCTACAAGCATGGAACTGAGCGCAGTTGCTGCCGGCCCTAACATAGGTTTATTGTAAAGGTGGACTCAGACTTCCTAAATAATTAAAGATTTACCAGGTACTCAGGATCAAAAGAGCAGAATGTGGTATCTATTATAAAGAACATTTCAAAACCAAAGGAGAAAGTGTATCCATTACAATGTCAGAGATGCTTCATCCTTTTTCTGCTTAACTCATTGGCATTGGGATTATTTCCCAGAAAGGCAAATCAACCACTCCCAAATGCCTGGTGAGATTGCAAGAAGCGTAGTGGTGAGGAGTCGAACTGACCCATTTTGATTAGTCCATTGACTGCAGCACTACACAACACTACCCCACATGGGACCGTAGGCAGATGCTTAAGTCTATTTGAATGTTTCTAAGTGCTTGACCCCAAAGTCCGTAGTCCACCCTTTTTCTTTTGTCTACGTGTGCTCACCATTCACCTTTGGCATCCCTGCTCCCCACAAGCGTTTCCCTTATGGGAACCATGCCAACAATTAATGCAAACCCAAATAACTCTAATGAATTGCATGTGCAAAGTATACTTTCTGACCGACTGAGCCAACCAAAAAGATGTATTAACCACTCTCTGGGAGGTAGCTACCTTTCTAATTAAATCCTCATGAGTTAAGCACATCTTCCAAAGGCATGAAAGCCATTTCCATATCAAGTTGAGTAAATTCAGGTTGTCTATCAGCCCTTAGATCTTCATCTCTGAAACATCTGCAACAAAAAAGAGCTAAATCATCATCAACATTTTTCAGTAAAAAGTACAGTCATCATAATAAAATTCGCATTGGACCAAGCAATTAGCTGAAAAATGAAGCTTTGGTCTATCTCCTAGACCCACATAAACTTGTTTCGTCATTGACCCATTCACTTCACTCCTACATTCTAGTAAAGGACCCCTTATACCTCAAAAATACTATGATGCCAAAAAATATAAGAGCAAGCATTAGGCCAGCTACAGCTGTATTTTCTCATTTGGTGGACGGGTTCAACCCAAGGATGCGTCCCTCAAGAGAAAGCTCATAAACTCACATGAACAGGAACCTTAATTGAAAGAAACACAATTAATCTAGATGCTGTCTTGCCATTAAAGTATAAAGAATCCAAAAGTTTTGTCTTGAGATGCAAGGTAAAATTGATATTACTCAGTTTGAGTCACATGCATGTCCAAGATATGGCTAATGGTGAGAATTTAGATGAATGTAGGCAACAATGACAACAAAAGGACATATTGACACCACTTACCTTGCAATCTGATAATATCTATCAAAGCCGGAGACATCAACATTTGCTTAAACAGCTGCGGACTCTGGGGCAAAGCATAAAATGTTCCTGGCTTCAAAATAAGTAAGCAAATAATTAGATTAACAACTCAATAATAAGCATGTTGGTAAATAATTACTCAAAAAACTACTGTCCTTCCTTGATAAAAGATAACACTCTAATATAAGATATGCAAATCAGAGGTCCCCAATCGTATACTTCTCCTATGATTTGCTCATCAAAAGTGGTTACTCTCAGGCTTCATGCATCTGATTCCAACAATAAATAAGAAACAATATAGACCTCCAAATGATCGTGTGCGTACATAAGCGCATGAGCACTGCTGCATGCATCTCAGAAAAGAAGGATAAAGTATCAGAGAACTCCATGTCTTCCCAACAATAATTACAGGACCACGTTAGATTGGCTTCTGTAATTTACACTGCAAGCTCACGCCAATCATGTAAGGAGATGATTTACTGGTGAATCAAATGATTCTCACTGTGGCTGATCGGGCTTGAGAGTTTAATCTAACTCCATACTGAATGATTTACAATCCCCATCAAGGTAATTCGTTTAGTTAATGTACAACAGAATATCCAGTTTCTACACATCCATCTTACCAAAATATCTAAGTAGCTTGAACAACTAATCAACCAGTGAAAGTTATCTACTCCAGCAAACTAAGCACTTCCTGGTTAGCCAATTCAAGGCAGTCTCCATTTCGTAGATTCACTAGTCTACCAAGGTCTTTCTGGGCTCAACCACTAGATTCGGTACTCCGTTTACACCAGTCCATTTTCCAATTCAGACAACTCCTCATGTCGTATGGCATTTTATTTACAAGATCAGAATCCTTTTTAAGACACAGTATCCTTAAGTTATAATACAAACTTCTTGCAAAGCTCATTGTTGAACAAGGCTCCTTTTGCGGGGTAAACATCTTGCCCAAAATCATCCTTCTAAAAGCTACAAACATAGATAAGCCAAGCAAAATGTGCAAAGAAATGGATTACCTGAACTCTTGATGGCACCAAATAATCTCGAGCACCTTCCGGGGTTGATCTTGAAAGAATTGGAGTCTCAATCTACCTTATATCCATGAGAATGTTGAGAAATCAAGATCAAACAAACAAAAAATTGATGAATAAACACAAAAAATATGATATTCAAAGTTGCTCGTCCATCACAAAACAGTACCTCCACAAAACCATGCATATCCTCCAGGTACTGCCGAATGAGTTTGACCACTCTATGTCGCAATGTGATATTGGAGTTCATTTGTTGACGGCGCAAATCAAGATATCGGTATCTAAGGACATTTAACAGAACCCCTTACAAATAGAACCACCAAAACATATGCTAAAAGAGTATTAGATAGTCACTTGGCAATCACATCGCAAATACCTCAGACGAATCTCCTCCTTCACTGCATCTTTTCCGTCATCTCCAGTAGTAACCAAAAATGGCAACTTAGACCCGACAGCATTCAATAGTTGGACATGCTCAGCAGTAACCTGAAATCCAGGAACCAGGTTGTATAAAACGTGGTAATGCCATTAAGGAATTAAGACAGTTCTAGGACACTGACAATCATAGGGAGCTAAGAACACGATCCACCCTAAGCGCAAAAGGCCAGATGCAGGAGCGTATTTACCATGCCCGCTAACGCTTAGAAATGATTCTTCTTGTTTTGAGCCACAAAGGCATAAAGGGCAAGTATGGTGCACAAAAGTTGCGTATGTACCTCTATCATCCCAGTTTTTATTTTCTTGTTGATTGACTCAGCTGGCCGACACCGCACGATTCCTTCGACGGAAACCACATATTCAAGTCTCAGTTGATTTGTGGCAGCATGAGCCTCTGGGAACTCATTGGGCAGGGTTGTGACCTATGCATAGAATTAAAAAAGCACGCAACTTCGAAATTAAGCCACTTTGGTTGAAAAAGTTCATTAGAGCAAAATAACATCTAAATCCATTGGAGATAAATGTGCTTCAACCAACTTTACTTTGGAAATATCTATAAGCATAAAAACACTAGCAAATGCCAGTCCACATGCCAATACACATGAAAACTCCTCAGAAGTATTTTGCTCCGCTATTAAATTTCCCCAGGAAGCAAACCAACACAAACAAAGCAACGCCAAAATATGCCACAACTGAAAAGCTTCGATGAAAACTACACTCCTAATCATGTCCTTAAAGCTAAATTCCGTCAAGTGATCACAATACAAGGTGGGTAAAACCATCACTTTCCCCTCAAAATCCAATCTTTTCGATCAATAACGAATAGCAGCGTCTTCTAGCACAGACAGCGCAGAGGCATAATAACAAGAACATGAACAAAGCAAAAGCACCGAGCTTGGGCTTTGACCTGCACAATGCCAGAGTGGTCTCTGAGATTGAGAAACGTGAGACCACCATGGACCCGATGAAGCGCAACCCACCCACAAATCCGGACCCTCTTGCCCACATCATCAGACGACAGCTCGCCGCAAAGCCCGGTCCTTGACACCCAGACGAGCCCGCCGTCCTTGGGAGCTACCGGAGCTTGAGAATTAGCGGCCGGGGCTTCTGATGAAGTTGACAAAGAAGAAGAAGAATTAGTGGCAACACGAACGGAGGGAAGGCCACCGTTCTTCCGTAGCGGCTGGAGATTGAGTCTGAAAACACTGGGGAGAAGAGCGTAGGGTCTTAGTCGGAGTGATACAAGAGGGATGGCGCGAAGAAGTGACATGGTTGGATTGCCTCGAGCTTGAAGAAGAGAGAAGACAGAGACAACGAATCTCTCTATCCGTTGTCTTCCCGCAAACGAGACTTCTCTTCACTCGTGACGCAGACGATACAAGGTTGGGTCGCCTCCTGTGTTTGCCTGAACTCATGCGGGGTTGAATATCTTGGGATTTTGCAAATTCAAGGAAGTACTTTGATTAAAAAAAACAATACTAAATTAAAGAGCTAAAGATGAAATGAGTAATATTATTTCCAACTTGGTCAATAAACCAATGACTTACTTTTATGTACATGGAAACATTGCATCTTTCGGGATCCACTGCTGGTATGATTACACGATCTTTGAAGAAAGTTAAAAAAAAAAAGCGGCGATATGTTGATGAGAAAATTGATAAAAAAAATGCCATAAATCTATTATAATCATGTATATTTAGTTTTAAACTTTTTTTTCCTCTCCTAAACCTTTGTAATTATACAAATACTGTCTATCCCGACTAAAGGCAAAACAGGAAAGGGGAAAAGGGAAGACAAAAAAAAAGGAAAATCAAAAGAAATTATTAAAATATTAGGTCGTTGGCTGGGGTCAAAATTCGCCGAATGGCAAAATTGCAAAAAATTTATAACTGAATCGATACAAAAAATTAAAACTGAATTGACACAATTACAAAAAATTTAGAATTTTTTTAGTTATTTAAGTCAAATATTTACATAGTTATTTGTAAAATTTTATGGCACATTTCGAATCAATTGAAGATTAATTTATATTGATTCTCTTATATAACATATTACATATTGCATATAATATTTTTCGTGCTATTCCGTCTAATTTTCCTACCATAACGATCATTTTAAGCTTAAAAAAAAAAGAGAATCCATGTTGAATTGGTGTAGGATTTTAAATTAGTTTAGTCAGTTATCTTTTAATCCTCACTTGTCCAAAGAGATTTTAGGCTCTGATAAATAATTTTAGTGTGGTGTAATGATTCGTTATTGAATGTGGCCACAATGAATATGTCAATTACAATAAAAAAACTCAAATAAAAATGTTGGTTATAGATGTCCTTAGCCTATTCAATCCCTTCATTTAAAATGCAAAAAATTTATTTTGAAAAGTTATTTTTTTTCAGATCAATTATATATATTTTCCAAAAATTATTTTAAGAGAAAAATTAAAATTAAAATCACAATCATTTATGTTATTAATTATCTATCTATTTATTTATTTTTGTTTAAAAAAATAGAACTATACAATCAGATGGTTGGCGTCACCGAGATAAAAGAGAGCGGCCGGTTAATAAAGAAAGAAGCGAAGGGCAGCATCAGCCAGAAAAGCCAGCACTTGCGTCGCGTGGCGGGTCGGGTCTGTAGCATCTTCTTCGTCGGATAAATCTCGGCAAAACCCTTCTCTTCCTCATCCCCATGTCTCGAGCGAGGTAACCGGAGAGATCGCTAGGGTTTAGGGTTTGGTTGCTGGTGGTGGAATCGCGGCGATGGCAGCTGCGGCCCAGGCACTCCGCTTCCTCGTCCCCGGACCGGCCGCCGGTGGCGCCAGCTTCGACGCCTTCAATCGGATTGTCGCCGACCTCTGCGCCTCCGGTAACCCCAAGGTACCGATATGTTTCTCTCTTTTTAAGTGTTAGTTGTGTTTCTGGGTGAGTGTTGCCCAAGTGGAGTGGGAGAAATGGGAGGGGGGTGAGATTGAATTTTGGAGCAGTCTGTGTTGTGGGTCCAATTCCAATTCTTCTGGAGAAGATGGTATCTTCTCCAGAAGAATTGGAATTGGACCCACAACACAGACTGCTCCAAAATTCAATCTCACCCCCCTCCCATTTCTCCCACTCCACTTGGGCAACACTCACCAGAAACACAACTAACACTTAAAAAGAGAGAAACATATCGGTACCTTGGGGTTACCGGAGGCGCAGAGGTCGGCGACAATCCGATTGAAGGCGTCGAAGCTGGCGCCACCGGCGGCCGGTCCGGGGACGAGGAAGCGGAGTGCCTGGGCCGCAGCTGCCATCGCCGCGATTCCACCACCAGCAACCAAACCCTAAACCCTAGCGATCTCTCCGGTTACCTCGCTCGAGACATGGGGATGAGGAGAGAAGGGTTTTGCCGAGATTTATCCGACGAAGAAGATGCTACAGACCCGACCCGCCACGCGACGCAAGTGCTGCTTTTCTGGCTGATGCTGCCCTTCGCTTCTTTCTTTATAACCGGCCGCTCTCTTTTATCTCGGTGACGCCAACCATCTGATTGTATAGTTCTATTTTTTTAAACAAAAATAAATAAATAGATAGATAATTAATAACATAAATGATTGTGATTTTAATTTTAATTTTTCTCTTAAAATAATTTTGGAAAATATATATAATTGATCTGAAAAAAAATAACTTTTCAAAAATAAATTTTTTGCATTTAAATGAAGGGATTGAATAGGCTAAGGACATCTATAACCAACATTTTTATTTGAGTTTTTTTATTGTAATTGACATATTCATTGTGGCCACATTCAATAACGAATCATTACACCACACTAAAATTATTTATCAGAGCCTAAAATCTCTTTGGACAAGTGAGGATTAAAAGATAACTGACTAAACTAATTTAAAATCCTACACCAATTCAACATGGATTCTCTTTTTTTTTTAAGCTTAAAATGATCGTTATGGTAGGAAAATTAGACGGAATAGCACGAAAAAATATTATATGCAATATGTAATATGTTATATAAGAGAATCAATATAAATTAATCTTCAATTGATTCGAAATGTGCCATAAAATTTTACAAATAACTATGTAAATATTTGACTTAAATAACTAAAAAAATTCTAAATTTTTTGTAATTGTGTCAATTCAGTTTTAATTTTTTGTATCGATTCAGTTATAAATTTTTTGCAATTTTGCCATTCGGCGAATTTTGACCCCAGCCAACGACCTAATATTTTAATAATTTCTTTTGATTTTCCTTTTTTTTGTCTTCCCTTTTCCCTTTCCTGTTTTGCCTTTAGTCGGGATAGACAGTATTTGTATAATTACAAAAGGTTTAGGAGAGGAAAAAAAAGTTTAAAACTAAATATACATGATTATAATAGATTTATGGCATTTTTTTTATCAATTTTCTCATCAACATATCGCCGCTTTTTTTTTTAACTTTCTTCAAAGATCGTGTAATCATACCAGCAGTGGATCCCGAAAGATGCAATGTTTCCATGTACATAAAAGTAAGTCATTGGTTTATTGACCAAGTTGGAAATAATATTACTCATTTCATCTTTAGCTCTTTAATTTAGTATTGTTTTTTTTAATCAAAGTACTTCCTTGAATTGCAAAATCCCAAGATATTCAACCCGCATGAGTTCAGGCAAACACAGGAGGCGACCCAACCTTGTATCGTCTGCGTCACGAGTGAAGAGAAGTCTCGTTTGCGGGAAGACAACGGATAGAGAGATTCGTTGTCTCTGTCTTCTCTCTTCTTCAAGCTCGAGGCAATCCAACCATGTCACTTCTTCGCGCCATCCCTCTTGTATCACTCCGACTAAGACCCTACGCTCTTCTCCCCAGTGTTTTCAGACTCAATCTCCAGCCGCTACGGAAGAACGGTGGCCTTCCCTCCGTTCGTGTTGCCACTAATTCTTCTTCTTCTTTGTCAACTTCATCAGAAGCCCCGGCCGCTAATTCTCAAGCTCCGGTAGCTCCCAAGGACGGCGGGCTCGTCTGGGTGTCAAGGACCGGGCTTTGCGGCGAGCTGTCGTCTGATGATGTGGGCAAGAGGGTCCGGATTTGTGGGTGGGTTGCGCTTCATCGGGTCCATGGTGGTCTCACGTTTCTCAATCTCAGAGACCACTCTGGCATTGTGCAGGTCAAAGCCCAAGCTCGGTGCTTTGCTTTGTTCATGTTCTTGTTATTATGCCTCTGCGCTGTCTGTGCTAGAAGACGCTGCTATCGTTATTGATCGAAAAGATTGGATTTGAGGGGAAAGTGATGGTTTTACCCACCTTGTATTGTGATCACTTGACGGAATTTAGCTTTAAGGACATGATTAGGAGTGTAGTTTCATCGAAGCTTTTCAGTTGTGGCATATTTTGGCGTTGCTTTGTTTGTGTTGGTTTGCTTCCTGGGGGAAATTTAATAGCGGAGCAAAAATACTTCTGAGGAGTTTTCATGTGTATTGGCATGTGGACTGGCATTTGCTAGTGTTTTATGCTTATAGATATTTCCAAAGTAAAGTTGGTTGAAGCACATTATCTCCAAGGATTTAGATGTTATTTGCTCTAATGAACTTTTCAACCAAAGTGGCTTAATTTCGAAGTTGCGTGCTTTTTTAATTCTATGCATAGGTCACAACCCTGCCAATGAGTTCCCAGAGGCTCATGCTGCCACAAATCAACTGAGACTTGAATATGTGGTTTCCGTCGAAGGAATCGTGCGGTGTCGGCCAGCTGAGTCAATCAACAAGAAAATAAAAACTGGGATGATAGAGGTACATACGCAACTTTTGTGCACCATACTTGCCCTTTATGCCTTTGTGGCTCAAAACAAGAAGAATCATTTCTAAGCGTTAGCGGGCATGGTAAATACGCTCCTGCATCTGGCCTTTTGCGCTTAGGGTGGATCGTGTTCTTAGCTCCCTATGATTGTCAGTGTCCTAGAACTGTCTTAATTCCTTAATGGCATTACCACGTTTTATACAACCTGGTTCCTGGATTTCAGGTTACTGCTGAGCATGTCCAACTATTGAATGCTGTCGGGTCTAAGTTGCCATTTTTGGTTACTACTGGAGATGACGGAAAAGATGCAGTGAAGGAGGAGATTCGTCTGAGGTATTTGCGATGTGATTGCCAAGTGACTATCTAATACTCTTTAGCATATGTTTTGGTGGTTCTATTTGTAAGGGGTTCTGTTAAATGTCCTTAGATACCGATATCTTGATTTGCGCCGTCAACAAATGAACTCCAATATCACATTGCGACATAGAGTGGTCAAACTCATTCGGCAGTACCTGGAGGATATGCATGGTTTTGTGGAGGTACTGTTTTGTGATGGACGAGCAACTTTGAATATCATATTTTTTGTGTTTATTCATCAATTTTTTGTTTGTTTGATCTTGATTTCTCAAACATTCTCATGGATATAAGGTAGATTGAGACTCCAATTCTTTCAAGATCAACCCGGAAGGTGCTCGAGATTATTTGGTGCCATCAAGAGTTCAGGTAATCCATTTCTTTGCACATTTTGCTTGGCTTATCTATGTTTGTAGCTTTTAGAAGGATGATTTTGGGCAAGATGTTTACCCCGCAAAAGGAGCCTTGTTCAACAATGAAGCTTTGCAAGAAGTTTGTATTATAACTTAAGGATACTGTGTCTTAAAAAGGATTCTGATCTTGTAAATAAAATGCCATACGACATGAGGAGTTGTCTGAATTGGAAAATGGACTGGTGTAAACGGAGTACCGAATCTAGTGGTTGAGCCCCAGAAAGACCTTGGTAGACTAGTGAATCTACGAAATGGAGACTGCCTTGAATTGGCTAACCAGGAAGTGCTTAGTTTGCTGGAGTAGATAACTTTCACTGGTTGATTAGTTGTTCAAGCTACTTAGATATTTGGTAAGATGGATGTGTAGAAACTTGGATATTCTGTTGTACATTAACTAAACGAATTACCTTGATGGGGATTGTAAATCATTCAGTATGGAGTTAGATTAAACTCTCAAGCCCGATCAAGCCACAGTGAGAATCATTTGATTCACCAGTAAATCATCTCCTTACATGATTGGCGTGAGCTTGCAGTGTAAATTACAGAAGCCAATCTAACGTGGTCCTGTAATTATTGTTGGGAAGACATGGAGTTCTCTGATACTTTATCCTTCTTTTCTGAGATGCATGCAGCAGTGCTCATGCGCTTATGTACGCACACGATCAATTTGGAGGTCTATATTGTTTCTTATTTATTGTTGAATCAGATGCATGAAGCCTGAGAGTAACCACTTTTGATGAGCAAATCATAGGAGAAGTATACGATTGGGGACCTCTGATTTGCATATCTTATATTAGAGTGTTATCTTTTATCAAGGAAGGACAGTAGTTTTTTGAGTAATTATTTACCAACATGCCTTATTATTGAGTTGTTAATCTAATTATTTGCTTACTTATTTTGAAGCCAGGAACATTTTATGCTTTGCCCCAGAGTCCGCAGCTGTTTAAGCAAATGTTGATGGTCTCCGGCTTTGATAGATATTATCAGATTGCAAGGTAAAGTGGTGTCAATATGTCCTTTTGTTGTCATTGTTGCCTACATTCATCTAAATTCTCACCATTAGCCATATCTTGGACATGCATGTGACTCAAACTGAGTAATATCAATTTTACCTTGCATCTCAAAGACAAAACTTTTGGATTCTTATACTTTAATGGCAAGACAGCATCTAGATTAATTGTGTTTCTTTCAATAAGGTTCCTGTTCATGTGAGTTATGAGCTTTCTCTTGAGGGACGCATCCTTGGGTTGAACCCGTCCCACCCAAAATGAGAAAAATACAGCTGTAGCTGGCCTAATGCTTGCTCTTATATTTTTTGGCATCATAGTATTTTTGGAGGTATAAGGGGTCCTTTACTAGAATGTAGGAGTGAAGTGAATGGGTCAATGACGAAACAAGTTTATGTGGGTCTAGGAGATAGACCAAAGCTTCATTTTTCAGCTAATTGCTTGGTCCAATGCGAATTTTATTATGATGACTGTACTTTTTAACTGAAAAATGTTGATGATGATTTAGCTCTTTTTGTTGCAGATGTTTCAGAGATGAAGATCTAAGGGCTGATAGACAACCTGAATTTACTCAACTTGATATGGAAATGGCTTTCATGCCTTTGGAAGATGTGCTTAAACTCAATGAGGATTTAATTAGAAAGGTAGCTAACTCCCAGAGAGTGGTTAATACATCTTTTTGGTTGGCTCAGTCGGTCAGAAAGTATACTTTGCACATGCAATTCATTAGAGTTATTTGGGTTTGCATTAATTGTTGGCATGGTTCCATAAGGGAAACGCTTGTGGGGAGCAGGGATGCCAAAGGTGAATGGTGAGCACACGTAGACAAAAAGAAAAAAGGGTGGACTACGGACTTTGGGGTCAAGCACTTAGAAACATTCAAATAGACTAAGCATCTGCCTACGGTCCCATGTGGGGTAGTGTTGTGTAGTGCTGCAGTCAATGGACTAATCAAAATGGGTCAGTTCGACTCCTCACCACTACGCTTCTTGCAATCTCACCAGGCATTTGGGAGTGGTTGATTTGCCTTTCTGGGAAATAATCCCAATTGCCAATGAGTTAAGCAGAAAAAGGATGAAGCATCTCTGACATTGTAATGGATACACTTCTCCTTTGGTTTTGAAATGTTCTTTATAATAGATACCACATTCTGCTCTTTTGATCCTGAGTACCTGGTAAATCTTTAATTATTTAGGAAGTCTGAGTCCACCTTTACAATAAACCTATGTTAGGGCCGGCAGCAACTGCGCTCAGTTCCATGCTTGTAGGTTTGCTTTGAATATGTTTAGCTTGGTCAGAATGACAAAGAAAGATATTTCGTTAAACTTTGTTCTCCAAGCATTTTTCCGGATGGATTTGACCTGATATTTGTTGTGTCCTGCTATGTATATTTCTATTCTGCGTATATATGCGCAGTTAAATTCACCTGTGGTTGAACAGCAATTTGACTAAAATTATCTTTCATCCGCATAAGCCAATACATGCTCATGAGTCATCTGATTTACAGGTATTCCTGGAGATAAAAGGCATTGAGCTACCTGACCCTTTTCCAAGGCTCACTTACGCCGAAGCAATGAGCAGATATGGTTCAGACAGACCAGATACTCGATACGAGCTAGAATTGAAAGATGTAATCCGTGATTTACCTTTCTTAGGACATTTCTGCCAAATTTATACTGCAAAGCATTGTTAAAGAGGATACTCCTACTTCCACTCACATGATGAGACAGATCCTTTTCTTAAAGATGAAATGATGTTGCAACGTCTGTCTTATCTTTGAGAGTCTATTATGGGACCAGCGTCATATGAACTTTCTCTGTGCCATGGTCCTATTGTTACTCCCACTTTTCTTCTTATTTTAACTCATCTGATGGTATTTTGCTTGATGTTTTCTGGTTCTTTTGTGAATGAGTTGGTAGTATATGAATGTGATCCTTGTGATAGGGATAAAGATAAGCTAAAATATGGGAACTCAGGTAAGTAAATATAGTGGAAACCTTTTATCTTATCTTTCCTCTGATGTGTTTGAGGACCAAATCACTTTTGCTCTTCAGTCCACTTAAAATGTGAATGTATATGAACAAAAACATTTTGATGGTGGATGGCCTTTTTTCATTTTCTGATTGCATGTGCATGCAGAACAAAGCCACATTTCATGTGATTTTTATGAGATTTTTTGCCTAAATAAGACATTGAACAGATACTAAATGAGCCGCACATGGATCTTGCTTTGTAGTTTTGTGGCCATGATCTTTGTTTTGAGTTGCGCTGCTCATATTGGAAGAAGATTTGCTGGTAACTCTATCGTGGTCTTCTACAGGTGTCTGATATATTTGTGGAGGCATCCTTTAAGGTTTTCTCTGACGCCTTGAGAGATGGTGGCATTGTTAAAGCATTATGT
>JAGVVM010017055.1:0-12233 GCA_019149425.1 Psidium friedrichsthalianum
ATATAGGTGAGCGGCATACCTATTGGATCTTGAGAAGATTGGCTGAATTCGGCAGGACTTCTAGATCTGGGACAAAGGAGAAACGTGCGAGCAGTTCTTTTTGGGGCTTCGGCCCCAGGAGCTTGCGGTAAACAATCTTAGAGATCGCACTTGTCAATTCTCGTAATGGTCCATGGATGTGCATTTCAATGTTGGACTCTTTGGTCTTCGCCAGATGTTTTTGTCCGAGCAGCAGCTGGTGGGGCGTGAGAGGTGTCGGTCGTCTCAGGGGGTGCTTTCGCTGCAAAGTAGGAGCAAAGAGGGTGCAGGTAAAACCTTTCTGCTTTGGTAGAGGTTTTGCTGGCCTTGGGAGGGGTTTTGACACACGTTCCATAGGAAAAACGAATCTTGGGGGGGGGGGTTTTTGAGCTTCCGAGATAGAGGCCCGGGCAGAGGTTTGGGGAGAGCTGATATCGTGATGATGGCTTGGTTTTTTGCTTGTTTCACTGACGTGGTAGTAATAGGAGTTATATCCACTCTTCACTAGTGTATGTGGCCGTTCTTCTTGGCTGTCCATACAATCTGTCCTTTTTAGTGAAGAACACAAGGGATATATAGAGATTTCCTTTCACCGAACTTAGATCAAATAGGCGGTTCAGTTTCGGGATGTTGTCCCATTCCCTTGTATCTGATCGATGCGGTCTGGCCACAAGTAGGATGGGTCCTCTGCGTCTGCTGGGTTAAAGGCTAGGGTAGGGCGGTAGAACAAACCACCTGTCTTCATTAACTCTGATGTTGTTCCCGCGTCCGCCAACTACCGGCATCGAGCATTCTGGCTAACAGATCTCCCAAAGATGGCTTTAGCTTCAGATCTGCCAAGAAGACTTGCGAGCAGTTCTTTTTGCTTCGCAGGAGGTCGGTAAACATCTGGAGAATTGTCAATTCTCGTAATGTTCCATGGATGTACAATTGACTCTTTGGTCTTCCCAGATGGTTTTTGTCCAGCAGCACTGCGTGAAGAGGTGTTCTCGGGGGCTTCCTGCAAAGAGGACAAAGAGGGTCAGGTAAAACCTTTCTCTTGTAGAGGTTTTCTGCCGTTGGGAGGGCGTTTTGACACACGTTCCATAGGAAAAGACGAATCTTGGGGGGGGGGGGTTTTAGCTTCCAGATAGAGCCCCAGAGAGTTTGGGGAGGCTGATACGATGATGATGCTTGGTTTGTTTGCTGTTTCCCTGACGTGGTAGTAATAGAGTTATATCCACTCTTCACTGTGTATGTGCCGTTCTTGCTTGCTGTCCATACCAATCTGTCCTTTTTAGTGTAAGAACACAAGGGGATAGATAAGATTTCCTTCACCGAACTTAGATCAAATAGCGAGTTCAGTTTCGGGATGTCCCATTCCCTTGTATCCTGATCGATCAGGTCTGCCACCAGTAGAGGGTCCTCTCGGTCTGCTGGGTTACTAGGTAGGGCAGTAGACAACCACCTGTCTTCATAAACTCTGATGTTTTCCCCGTCCCCAACTACCCATCTAGCATTCTGGCTCACAGCATCGCTCCCAACAAGTAGGCTTTGCCAACCCCAAGAAGGCCTTGAGCCTTTTTTGGCCTTCCATAGGTCTTCATTTGGGAAGTATAATCCTTTCAAGACTTGACTCTAGAGGGTTGAAGGTGATTGGGCTAGTCTCCAAGCTTGTTTACCTAGCATAGCCTTGTTAAAGGCGATGAGGTCTTTAAAGCCAAGGCCTCCTCTGTCCTTTCTGGTTTTTAGAACTTCCCATCTTTTCCAGTGTAAACCAGCTTTGGAGTTGCTTCGTTTCCACCAAAAGGAAGCAATCTTTCTTTCTATAACTCTGCATATGGAGATAGGGATCTTGAAAATGACATAGCATACTGAGGTAAAGCTTGAATTACTGTTTTAATAAGTATTTCTTTGCCAGCTCTAGACAACATCTTTTCTTTCCATCCAGCCATTTTCCTGTCAATTCTCGCTAGAATCCAGGCGAACATATCCTTTTTTGACTTGCCCCAATCCGATGAAATGCCAAATACTGCCCTGTCTTCTCGATAATTGGCACTCTCAGCTCATTGGCCATATTGAACTTTAGAGCTTGAGGGCAGCCACTGCTGAAATAGACCCCTGATTTATTCAGATTGGTGGCTTGACCCGAGGCAAAACAGTACTGATTTAACAGATTTGCCAAGTTTTGGCACTCCAACACTGTTCCATCCAAGAAAAATACGGCGTTATCAGCAAATAGAAGGTGGGAAAGAGTAGGGCAAAATCTGTTCAATTTGATCCCTTTGAGGCTCCCGTCATCCACAGCTTGTTTTAGCAGAAAGGATAGGACATTTGAAAGGATAATGAATAGGTATGGGGAGAGGGGGTCCCCTTGCCTAATTCCTCGGGTTGGCTGAAAGTAGGGGAGGGGTTTGCCATTAACTTTGATGCTGAAAGACACAGTAGAAAGACATTGTTTAACTAACATCACCCATTTCTCATTAAACCCCATCTTAGACATACAAGCACACAGAAAATCCCATTCCACTCGGTCGTAAGCCTTTTGTATGTCTAATTTCAGCAAAGCCTGGAATTTGCTTTTCCTCTTTCTCACTCTCAGTTGATGGATGACCTCCTGCACTATAAATACATTATCCTGTATTCGTCTACTTCCCACAAAGGCACTTTGCTCTGCTGCAATGAGATCGGGAAGCCACGGCTTAAGTCTATTAGCCATAACCTTAGTGATAATTTTATAGCTGAAATTGCACAGGCTAATAGGTCTGAATTGAGAGATGCTTTCTGGGTTTGTGACTTTGGGAATGAGAGTTATGAGTGTCTTATTGATAGAGGGATCAAAAGTACCTGTCTCAAAAAGTTAGAGACTAACAGAAATACATCCTGCTGAATATATTCCCAGTGGTGGTGGTAGAAAAGGCCGTTAAATCCGTCCGGTCCCGGTGCTTTTGTCGCCCCTAGCTGAAAAACCGCTGCTTTAACCTCTTCCAAAGCGATGGGGGCAAGTAAGGAATCATTCATCTCATCTCCTACTATAGTTGGACAGACATTAAGGATTGGCTGGAAATCTCTTTGGCCCACTGTGTCATATAGAGATTGATAGAATTCTTTAATGTGGAGTTTCAGCTGTGTCGGCTCACGGCACCAAACCTGGTCATCAATTTTCAGCATAGAAATTCTATTTCTCGCCCTCCTTTGAATCGTAGTAGCATGAAAGAACTTCGTATTCTTGTCACCCCATTTCAGCCATTCAATTCTAGCCCTCATCCCCCAATACATCTCCTCCTGTTTCCACAGATCCTTGATCTGTTTTGTAATGTTTTGTGCTGTCCTGCTGTTGTTTGCTGTCTCTCTGCTGTTTGAGATTGCTGTGAGTCTCTTTTTAAGGTCTTCAATCTGTTTAGAAGCATTAGAGAAGCTCCTTTTACTCCATTTAACTAAAACCTCTGCCACTTTCTGAATTTTGTTCACAAATCCAGTTTGCCTGCTCGCTTGGTCTTCCCAGGATCTCCCAATAATCTCTCTACATTCTGGATGATCGAGCCAAAACGCTTCGAATTTAAACTCTTTTTTCCTTTTGGACCATGAGGGGGAGGTCGAGAGTAGGATTGGGCTGTGGTCCGAGCCAATAGCCAGTAGAGCATACGTTTCCGCATTCAAGAATAGGACCCTTCACTCGAAGTTGCATAAAACTCTGTCAAGTCTTTTTTAACCAATGCATCACCATCCCTGTTGTTTGACCAGGTGAAAGCGCAGCCTTGCTCTCAACATCCATAAGAGCGCAATCTGCTAAAACCTCGCGAAAAGCCGCCATTCTAAAGTATTCCTCCTCTCGTTTTCCTACCTTTTCCCAGTGAAATAAGATCTCATTGAAGTCCCCGACACAAATCCAGGACATGTTGTTGATAGTAGAAAGAAAGCATAGCCTCTGCCAAAGCTGTAATCTTTCCTGAAAGTTTGTCGACGCATGCAGGAGAGTGATTCTCATTCTCACCCCGCTCTTTAGATCTAGGCAGGTCAGATCGATAAGGTTCTCCAAACATTCCCCTACCTCAATTATGACTTCTTGGTTCCACATGACCGCTAAACCCCCAGCCAGACCTGTTGGGTTCGCAAGAACTGAGTTTTGGAAGCGTAGTCTACTCTTAACTCTATCCACCATCGCTTCTTTATTTTTTGTTTCCATCAAGAAGAGTAGGCTAGGTCTCTCTTTGGCCACTAAGGCCCGCAGATGCTGGAACGTCAGGGGAGAGCCTAAGCCCTGACAATTCCAGCTAATCAGCTTCATATATCCCCCGGTGGCTTATTAGGGCTAGCCACCAAAGCCCGAACTTTTGGGTCTTCCTCAACTGAAATGGGAGCATCCAGTAGTTGGTTTTCATTCAAGTATCTTAAGGCAGCCCCCTTGAAGCTTTGAGGGTTGCTGCGACGGATTTTTTTTCAAAGCTGATACTTCTGTCTTCTTTTTAATCTTCTTAGAGATGCTTGTCGTGTTCTTTAGGCATGTCTCTGGCAATGGGGAGTCTGATAGGAGCAGAACTTTCCCCTGGCTTCTCTTCCTCATTGGGGTCGTCTCCATTTCCATTTTCTCCTTACCCTTTTTCTGTGGCGCCTCAGTCACTTCGATAATCTCCAACTCCATAGGTTTGGGGGGACTGTTGATGCTCTGATACATTAGGGGTCGAGAGTTTCTCAGTGATTTCCTGGATTGGAGTTTCCGGGATAGTTTCGTCAAAGTCAGGTTCAGGGAGTTCTTTCTCATAGAATAGCTTCCGAAAAGGGCTGGCCTACCGCGCTTCTGCTCTCAGTCATGCGCCGAAGTTACAGTCTCTTATGTCTTCATTTTCTATTCCTTTTCTGGGTTCTTGGTTACAGTTGGTCATGAAGTATCCTATCCTCCTGCAAGAGTAACAAAAGCGGGGTAGGCGCTCGTATTTGAAGTCTATCCATTACTGTTCGCCTTGCAAATTCACCACTAACCCCGGTAAGAGGGGATTTGAGAGGTCTACTGCCACTCTAATCTTGCCCATCGTGCAGGGACTTCCTTCCTTGGCTTCCATCTTCACCTCAAGTACCTCTCCAATATGTGAACCCAATCTACGTAGCATGCTGTCATTTATCATCAAGAGGGGTAGGCCGATCACATGCACCCAGAAAGCACAGTGAGAGAAATTATGACAGTGAATGGGGATCTTTGGGTTGAGCTGTTGAAGGATGAGTGTTGACACTTGATTTTTGGCCAATTTTATTTTCATAAATTTTTAGAAAATCCATAAAAAGTTATAAAATTGAAAATACAACTTTGGGGACCTCAGCCTAGCCTAGGGAACCAATTTTGAACAAAAATAGTTTTTCATATTTTCTATATTTTCTTGCATTTTATTTTCAAAAATTCATAAAAAATCAATAAAAAATGAGAAAATTGAAAAATCAACTTTGGGGACCTCAGCCTAGCTTAGGGAACCAATTTTGAGCAAAAAATAATTTTCCTCATTTTTTGCATTTTTCTGCATTTTATTTTCAAAAATTTATAAAAAAATCAATAAAAAGTGAGAAAATTGTAAAATCAACTTTGGGGATCTCAGCCTAGCTTAGGGAACCAATTTTGAACAAAAAATAATTTTCCTTATTTTTTGCATTTTTAATATTTTTCAGAAATTAGAAAAATACCAAAAAAATTAATAAAAATAGCATCTCAAGTCCGAAAATTACCCAAAAATAGTCAATATTTTTAATTTAACTTTCTCTTCATGTTGGATGAATAAATTTCGAAAAATAAAGTCTGGAATCTAGGGTTTGTTTGTAAATTTTATTTTTCAGAATATTCAAATAATTCTAGAAATTCCATTTTAGCTTTTTAATTTTCCAAATTACATTTTTGGAGTCGTGTCATCCTCCTCTATTTTTCAAAATTAAAATCCAGTTCAAAACCCCTCAGAATTGCCCAATTCCGCTGAAAAGGACCAAAATGCAATTTCTGATTTTTCAAATTAGTCCTACAATCACTAAAAATGCAATTAAAAATTTTTCAGGGACTAAATTGAAAATAGGGCGACGTCACCCCCTAGTTTTTGACCTTCTGAATCCATTGGTGGCAACAATTTTTGCAAAAAGGACCCTAAAACTTTGGATTTTGCAAAATGGTCCCTCGGGTCAAATTTTAAAATTGGGATTTCAGGCCAATTCTTGGGATTCATGGCACAAAAACTCATTTTTCTAATGTATTTCGTGCCATAGAATTCAATTTTGGGACTCAATTCGAAAAATTATGGGTCTAAGGATGTCAATTTGAATAAATAAGCAATTCGGGTCAGTCGGGTCGGACTAGATCCGACCCGACCCGACCCGATTGCCACCGTCTTCCCCAGAAGCCCCAATCTTCCCCAGAAACCCTAGCGCGCCTGTGGTTTGAAAAAAAAAAAGAGAAATTCGAGGTGGTTTGCCGAGATTCTTGGCACGTTTCGAAGGGGAAATATTCGTTCGATTATGGGGTTTTCCAGGGAGAGATTTGAGGGGGATTATGATACGAGAAGGGGGTATAAAAGGGGAGAGAAAGACTCTGTTTTGGGGGGATTTTTTTTGAAAGGTTTTCGCCCGAGAGATTTGAGAGGCAATTGAGGACGAAAGGAGCAAAAATCGAGCTCCATCGCTGCTACCACAAGCTTTCTGGAAGACTGAAGAGCAAGAGGAGCCGTTCCACGCGCAGTTTCGTCGCGAAACGAGGTAGATGCCATTTTTGCTTAGTTTAAGCTCCTACAATGGCGGATCTTGATTCTATTGGTATCTCTTCGTAATTTTCGTGTCAATGCGTTTTCTATCATCATGCTAATCACATCCTTGCCTTTTCTCGCGTTTTCATTGCATAAAACCTCCCGGCCAATCACTTCAAACCCAAAACCTGCAACGAGCTAACACGCTCGATTTCAGCATGAAACAAAGCAAAAAGCTTCCAGGCAAGTCTCCCTACACTCTACGGATGCCATCTATTTGATTTCCGTAATCTGTTAGTGCAAATTCTCTATAGTTTGTTTCTGTCACCGGAATAGTTTCGGCTGAGGTCGGATTAGTTAGTTTCGGGCCGTTTTTGGCCTGAAGGTTAAGAAATGCGCGCATGTTGGAGCGAATGGGATTGAGTTCAAAACAAAATGAAGTTTTAGGCATAGTTTAGGCTCGGTTTCGTGTATACCGGCGAGTCTCCGGTGAGCCCGTCGGAGATCGAGGCTGCTCCGACCATCTTCAACCTCAGCTAAGTTGACTGGTCAAAGGTGACGTGGCGCAGACGTGGCTATCCACGTCAGGCGCCACGTCCACTCAGTCGTCCTAATTGAAGAGGCCAGATTATAAGTTGGATCGGACGGATGAAAGTGGGCCGCGTGGCGTGATATAGATCGTAGGATTTGAAATGGGTAAGGAATAAAACAAAATAAATAGAATAGATTAAAAATCTGAAAAAAAAAATTCAAAAATTCCTGATACTACGTCGTTTTAGTTGGGTAGGTAGCTCGGATTGGGCCTGGGTAGTGGGCCGGGTCCATTTGACCCGGTCCGTATAACCTAATAATAACGAAAAAAAATCAGAAAATCAAATAAAAGAATAATAAAAATAAAAAAAAATAAGAAATAAGAAAAAACTAATAAACGGCGTCGTTGTAGTTTTAGGGTTTGGGATTTCGGTTTGGGCCTGCGGGATGGGTCCTCGGATGGGCCGGGTCGACCCGACCCGACCCGGAGAATTGAATAAAATAAGTAAAAAATTCAAAAAAAACTGATAAAAATTAAGAAAGATAAAAAAAATAATAATAGAAATCTACGCCGTTTTGAGGAATAAAAATAATGAAAATATTCTAAATAAAAATCAGAAATAAAAAAAAAAGCAAGAACAAAAATCCCGAAAAAAATCCTAAAAATAATAATAAAATGAATGAAAGCAAAAATAAAAATAAAAAGTTTAAGCAATTAAAAAATTCGGGAATTATAGGAAAATAAGAAACATAGTGATAAAAACTTTAGAAAAATTTGGAAAATCATTAGAAAATATAGAAAATGTTTGGAAAATCAGAAAAATTCTAAAATCAAAACAAAATTCCAAAAATATAGGAAATATCCAAAAATGGAAAAATCCCTATAAAAAAATTTCAAAAATTCTAAAAAAATAATGAGAAAATCAGAAAATGTGGAAGACACCCAAAAGTAGGGAAAACTCGGAAATCACAAAAAATTCTGAAAAACGTCCAAAAATAGAAAAATCCTTAGAAAATCATAAAAACCAAAAATATTCAAAAAAATTTGAAAAAAATCCAAAAAATTGAAATACCCAAAAATTCTCAAAAATTCTGAAAACTAAGGAAAAATCACATCCAATTAGTTTAACCCATTTTTGACCTCTCGGGCCTTAGGAAATACCATTTTGCCCTTCCCGGCCGACTATGACCCAAATTTTTCCAAATTACTTTAGAACTTAGTGGCATTTCTCCTAGGTCTTTGAGACTCCTCTAGGCTCGTTTTGATTCGCCTTGACTTGACTTGATGTGATTCTTTTATTTATTGATTGTGCAATTATTTCCTATGGTTGTGACTGTCAGGTTAGCTTTCCCTTGCATGAACCCCTTAGATTTTTAGGACTCCCCCCATCCAGAAAGTACCTGCATGAATCCCTTAAGATAGAAAAATCACTCAACTTAGGTACCGAAAGGGCGTCGATTGCAATACCGACGTAACTGAGTCCCCGAATTTAGATCTCTGATTTCGCAGGATCGAACGATCTCTCCCAATCGTTTGATAGGGTTTCCAGTCATACCCTCCAATAAATGACTGGTGGCGACTCCGATGGCATGCACACTATTCACATGTCACCCGATCACACTAAGGTCGATCTCAATTCAAAATCTTTCCTGACGCGATTTGGTATGGGCCTGGGAGGGCCCGAGCTAAGCCCAGATACTCAATGGGCCCAGCAATCCATTAACTCCCTCGGGATCCCGGAAAATCTCGGGAGGGTCGCGACAGACTGGCGACTCCGCTGGGACTTAGTTTAACCCATTAGAAGGACTTGAGCCGATTAAAAAGTTGGGTGCTTTCTAACATACTTTTCTGTAGGCGCTCTTGAAGGTGAGGTAAGTCCACTAACTGAACGTGTTAAATGTTCTTGCAGATGGGAGTTATGAGGGGAGGAGTGATTGATGACATGTTTTATGCAGGTTTGGAGTTTGGTTTGTCTGTTTATTTTCTGCAATTAGAAGCGCTGTTTGATATCAACTGTTGTGCATGCCTGCATACTTTGAGGATCACGACACTTGCACACACAAGCGCCTAAACCAAGCCGCGAAACACTCTTTTAGGTCGCCATAGATAGGGATCGGTATGCAAAGCCCCAGCGTTTGATTGCGCCTGGGTTGACCATATTCGATCCCGCTCGCTATCTGAATTGATGATTCTTCCCACTTGACGTTTGATCGCGCTTATGGGCAAAGTCGTTGAATCAGATAGTGGGAGCCTTTTAGGTCCATACCCTGTCCTCTCTTTTATTTTCTAGAGTCAATTCCTCACTTGTCTCATAGCGCATGTGAATTGGTCGGTTGGTATACCTAAAACCAAACATAAAGAGTCTGGTTGGTAAGGCTTTCCCATCTTAACTTGTGATTGTTCATATTCGCTTTAAATTTACATACCATACATGTCGTGCATCATCTCAAAAAATTATCATTTGAGTGATTAGTTTGAAAGCCATTTTTAGGATAGAAGGATCATTTCCCCAAGTCATGTCATAGTTCTCGAGACAACCACAAGGAGGCAGAAAAAGCATTCCACGCCATCACACCGACATGGAGCCAGTTCAAGCATGACGATTTGCCTGTAAGAGGGAGCTCCAAGATGGACGGATACACACACTAATTTGAGGAAATCCGATTTCAACCAGACGACTCATGACTCGATTTGGGCATCCTTAGTGTTTATCACATTCGTTTACCGTGAATTTTGTTTCTGAGCTTTGTACTCTGAAATTCCCTCATGTGCGAATCATGTGCTATCTCATCCCATTAGATTTGATGTACTAGGGATCTTTAAGATGTATCTACATTATTCTGATCATATTAGAAATTTTAGTAGATGGATATGATAATGGCTTTCATTCTAATCACTTGAATGATACCAATCAATTGCATAATTCCCTTTGGAAGAAATTGGTTTAAAACTCTTTATTGGACCTCCTCGGTCAAATAAGAGTGTTTAATCCTTATTTCACCAAAAGGAGATATGAAATTGAATGGCTCATGCATATATCATCGTATTGCATAGCTAACTTCTCTATGTAATCCATGATACTAGTCAAAGTCGTTCATGCTTCATAGCTTCGATAAAATATGGGTCACTCGAATTGTTCCGTTTCTAGTAAAACGGCTTTAAGTTTGGAGTTCCTATAATTTTATCGAATTTAGGACACATTGAAATTGCACTTTGCATTTACACATTTTTTATCCGTTCTATTAATTTTTCTTGAAAATTGATCAAAAGCAGTTATCATGGATTACATTCACTCAATTGTATGTCTCTTATGAAAAATTTTGATAAGAGCTTTCCACGACAGTACTCGATGACATTGCTGTAAAGATCCTTATCTTCATTAATCATAAGAGACATAAAATTGAAAGGATTTAGGCTTTCTTTCGTTTTTCCATTCTAATGCATCTCATCATCAAAATAATACAGGTAATACAATTGGCGGAGGAAAATCTCAAACCCGCCTCAGGAACGTGCACAGGAAGAAATGGACAGGCTGCGCGACTTACTAAGCTAGAGGATCAAGTGGCCCAGATTTTCGCTATATTCCAAAGCTGTCAACAGAGGATGAGTTGTAGGAAACGAGCTTTCGCTCCATTGCATGCTATGGCAGTGAACCTTTTTTTGTTGATCGTATATGTGTTGCGATCCGAAAGCCTGTGCTGAATCATACGTTGTTGTACCCAAAAGCCGGATGAAGCTGACAAGGAAATCCTTTGGGTTTCCCATTGTGGCTCCTAGCGTTGATGATAAGCAGTACTAGCTGCTCAATATGAGGGAGGGACTGTGCAAGCTGCAAACTAGGGCCGATAGTCATCTAGAGGCGCTGTTCCCTCCAGAAAGACAAAACATTACCTTCATCACCTCATTAGGGAAAGTCTCTTTGAGATTTCATCAAAGGCCGGAATTTTGCACAAGAAGTACGATGGCATAGGATGATCCAAAAAAACATCATACTCAATCACTTTTGGAAGGGAGATGTATTGCCGAAAGATGTTGATGACGATTCACGGTATGTGATCCAGAATTTTTCGGAATACTCTGATTGGTACTGCGCTATCCATGGTTCCCGGCGCTTATGAATATTGGAGGGATTGAAGAGAATGGGCTGCTTAAGGTTTCGTCACTTGTGCTGAGACCAATTTCTGCAGACAATATGATCACACCAGAAGACTATCCCCACCAGAATGAGTTAAAACATGTGGAAATGATGGAAGGACCGAATGGTTAGAATCGGTGTGCGCCACAAGAGTGTCCGAGAGCGAAGGTCGCTCAAGCTTCAAAACCCCATTGGATGGATGAGAGATGAGTTGATATGAACTATGTATAACAACCCTTCCATACCAAAATTTTTTGATCGGCTGCATACATGACTTGGTTGTCAATCATTTTTCGCATTGGGTGGACGTTGAGGGTGGAAAGAGTAGACGTGGGCCATGTGCGAAAATACCAATGACAGGTCTAGAAATAAGAATATCAAACTGTAGGGAGACCTCAAGGTCAACAAAATCGAGGACACCATCTAATGAAGCAATAACCCACGTTGTGTTCAAGGTGGGAAATGTCAACAAGAAATCAAACTCCCAGAACAAGTCGATATACCAATATACATGTTCACCACTTAGCGCCTGAGAGTGTCAATAGGCATAAGGTAGAAAGACTAGACGAAAAAGCCCGAACCTGAGAGAAGAAGAAGCTCCAACCAAAAGCAATTCACACGTACACTCTCCATATCGCTTACTCAAAACTACTCTACTCCAACATGTTAATTTAGAGACGTGGGGCTTAGTTGAAAGGAGTGTCCCGCCAAGGAAGAGACTCATCCAAAAAATTTCTCCGTTCTATGGATCTGGGAGCCGAGATAGACCATGTGCATTACCATATGGGTGTGGTAAGATGGGTGCAGTAACTGTTGATATATTGCGTGGTTCTAATGCGATATAAGGTTGCAAGCCCTC
>JAGVVM010017056.1:0-15375 GCA_019149425.1 Psidium friedrichsthalianum
ACATGGAACAACTAGAAGGGTATGTCATGAAAGGTCTTGAGGACAAAGTTTGTAAATTGAATAAGTCCTTGTATGGTCTTAAACAAGCACCTAAGATGTGGCATCTTAAATTTGACAAAGTGGTAAAAAGTTATAGCTTTCAGTCTAGTTATTCAGACAAATGCCTTTACCATCATTCTATGTCAAATAAAATAGTCATTATTTGCTGTATGTTGATGACATGTTAATTCTGGCTCCGATCATTCTGTAGTGAGTGACGTGAAAGCTACTCTAGCCAAAGAATTTGACATGAAAGATCTTGGTATTGTTAATACCATTCTTGTATGAAAGTAAGCTTTGAAAGGCAAGTCATCTCCCTTAGCCAGACTCATTATATTGAGCAGCTACTTTCTACCTGGGGATACAGTAAGTGTAAACCGAGTGAGACACCATGTGATTATAATAAAAGATTAAGTCCTAATGAAGGGACCAGTGTGAATCAATTAAAGTACTCGAAATTGATAGGTAGTCTCATGTATGCTACGAGTTGCACTAGACCCGACATCGCCTTTACAGTTGGCATGCTGAGTCGTTTCACTAGTAATCCAGTAAAGAACATTGGGATGCCCTTAGTAGGCTGATGAGATACCTTAAAGGTACGAAAGATTATGTTCTATGTTATTCTGGTTATCCTCCAACTCTGGATGGATATTCTGATGCCTCGTGGTGCTCAGAAATTGGAAATAGTAAGTTCACAAGTGAATATATATTCACTTTAGGTGGAGCTGCTATTACTTGGAAATCTAAAGACAGACTTGTATTGTCTTGTCGTCTATGGAATCGGAACTTTTTGCCTTAGCTTCCGCTGGCGAAGAAGCAGAATGGATAAAGAATATGATTTTGGATATTCCTTTGACTCGCTACAGATTAATTCTTTAAGTCTGTTCTGTGATAATCAGCAGCTGTCCAAGTCGTCAAAAATGCTCTCTTTAATTCAAAGAGAAGACATGTGAGACCGAGACATGCGTTGTTGAATTATCTGAGAGAACAAGGAGTTATCACCTTGATCGATGTGAGATCGAAGGATAACATAGCCGATACTCTCACAAAAGGTATGCCCAAAGATCGATTATTCAAAACAGTGGGGAAATAGGGTTAAAGACTTTGTAGACTAGTCTTAATTACCATTTACTTCCTTCTAATTGTATGTTTTGAATTATCGAATCTTCCTTCGTCAATCAAGCACAATTTATATGTTTTCATCGATGTTCGTGGTTGCTGACTTATTTGAAAAGGGTAAGTTGTCTCATTCCAAACTTGATGAAGATAACTTTAACCTAGTTCAAAGCTCTACCTGAAGGCTTGTGTCATTCCAAACTTGATGATACAATCGACTAGGTTAGATTGTCCTTTTCTTGGTTAAATGATCTCATTCCAAACTTGATGTTAGATTATTTGACTTTAAGGAATTTAGTAATTGCGACATTCCAAATTGAAACGTAAAATAGCTGTCTGCATAAGAAATCTGTCGGTCTTCTTCATAATTTATGAAACTGGCTGATGCTTTATGACATTAATATGTGTTATTCACTGCCTGATGTTATGGTGCTAAGTTCTTTTAGTAGAACTAGACACTTTAGTAGATTATTCAAATGATTGAATTCATGATAATATGAAATTCATATTTGACTTTCTACAGAGGATGGCAGAGATGGAGGAGAGCTTAATGAGTGGAATCCTGACCAGGATGATCTACTTGATGAATATATATATATATATATATATATATATTATATATAATTTAGAGTCTGTGGGGACTTGACAGTTCACCTGCTATTGCCCATGTTGATGAGTCCATTTACTTGAGACTTATCTTTTGCTATCTCTATTTTGTGAATATTATATGCTTGTTTCCTATATTTGTAAGGCATTGGACTACTTTGACTGGCCTACTTATACCTGACTGTTATGCATATGTTGGTTGTGAACTGTTTTTGAGATTTATTTTGGGTATGCTGATCTCAGAACAGATTCATGATAAGGATGGTTTACTCATTTGGATTGCAAATGATGATTGAATTTGAATCCGAGTTGATTGTCTTGGATCGAACGTGGATGATTCATATTTGTTTGAACATACATTGACCACCTTATTGGATTGTGCTGTATGGTGAACATAGGAGGAGATTGTGGATATATTATTAATATATATAATCCAAATAATATGTTCACATACAAGCCCAATAGGTGAAAGCGTGTTTATGGGCTGGAGCCCAATAACTCGCATATAAACTCTAGGATTTCCTACGCTGGAGGTAACACTGTTGAGCATTCCAACATGCTTGATGTCTCTTGGTGTAATACTTCAAGCAACTAAAAGGTCATCTTCTCTGAAAAACTCTTCATCTTCTCTCTCAAAACTAATAACCTCCAACATAAATGACCCCAGAAGACTAATCACCAACTTCTCAGACAAGAATCTGAGTAACTTCGTGTTGGGCGAGAGGGAAACATGGGATCCATACTTGTCATAAACTGAGGGATTAAGGGGGAGTTGAATTGGGTGGCTTTGGGCGAAATGTGGAGTCTTTTGGGTCGGGATTGGAGCGACCGAGGGCGGTGGTGCGAGAGAGGTGGGTGGATGAGCGAACGGCAAGAGATGCCGAAGGAGAACTTGGGATAAGATGATCGTGATGATCGTTCAGAGAGCGAGGAAGGAGATGACTTATGCCCAGCCAGCAGTCGGCCATTGACGCAAACACCTCCGAGGTACACTGGGTTCTGGGACAGCTTTGAAAAGACGGAGGAGAGACCTTCCAGTCTTGCCCCACGAGGATTCGCCCAGAGAATCATGGCTGCTATTAGTTGAAGCCGAGGTTCAGCATGGAGGAAATTTTCATCTGTGAGTCCCCCCAGAGGAATCTGACCCCCCCCCCAAGTGTTTGATGAAAACCGTGGAGTCCTCCTGGCCACCAGTATTTGGTGACTGGGACCATGCAAATGAACTGCCATAACTCAATACTTTTGAGTCTATAAGACAATCTGGCTTGCTTTGTCTCTACTATTCTTTCAGAGAATTTGATCGCGCTCACAAAAACGGCAACTTACGTACAGTCGCTGCTGCTAATGAGCACATGCCCTCTCACTCGATGATTCCTCATAGACAGGTTCGAACGTGACTCGCTTTAGAACTGGATGAGCCGACATAATGCCACCAGCATTTATTGTTCTTCGAACAGAACCCGTGAAGCCCCTCCTAGTTCCTCTTTCTTTCTTTCAGTCAGACCAAAACCAAGCGTCTTGGTAAGAATTGCGAGAGTGGCTTGTTCCTTCATGTCGGTGAGGCTAGCGGAGTGTAGCATGGGACGAAGAAAAATATGTAGAAAGAGTGGCTGGAGGGTTTTAGAGATCAGGGGATTTGTCAGCTCTCTTTTTTCAGTGCTCGTATGAAGCAAAAAGAAAGACCACGAGAACAGAATCCTCGCGAAATCTCACAGAGATCAGCGATCGTCGAACCCCAAATCCCCAGAACCCCCAGACTGGAAATAGCACCAAAGGACGAGGATTCAATCCCCGTGAGACCGTCTCCACCCCCCCAGCCAATAGAACCGTGCCTCCCCCTCTTCGGGGTTTTTTTTTCAATTTAGGTTTCAAATTTTTTTTTTACCAAAATAGGACAAAAAAAAATTATTTCCCGAATTAGGGCCCGCGGCGGCACTTTAAATGCTGCGCGGGCTCCGCGCAGCAATCAAAATGCCACACGGGCCGCGAGGGCCCATGCGGCCCAATGGCCCGCGAGGCCTTTTTTTTTTGCCTTTTTTTCAATAATTTGTTAGGCATTTTTAATTATATTTAAAACATTATATTATATAATTATTAAATATAAATTTTATTTTGAGGTTTATTTTATAACATTATTATCAATAAATAATTAAAAAATTTCTTAATATATATGTAATTAATTTATTTAGTTCGTAAAAAATGAATAAATAAATATTCATAAATTTATTTTTATTTATATAACGTTGTAAATATAAATAATTAACTTATCAAGATAAATTTATATATAATTTTTTTATTATTATTTACATACTAAATTAATTAATTACATACATATTAATAAAATGATAATTATGTTATAAAAATAAGCTTTGAAAGGAAAAAATATATTATAAATATAGACATAAAAAAAATTATATTTATATCAATATAAAATTATAAAAAAATACTTAAAATAAAAAATAAGAAATTAAAAAAATAAAATTACCATTTAATATAATTTATTTAGTATGTAAATAAATAATTAATTTTTTAAGATAAATTTTTTATATAATTTGTATATAAATTAATTTTAACTAATTATTGATAATTATGTTATAAAAATAAGCTTCAAAAGGAAAAAATAATATTAGAAATATAGATAAAAAAATTAAATATTTATATAATTATAAAATTATAAAACTAAGTAAAAAAATACGAAATTAAAAAAATTCCAATTAATATAATTTATTTAGTATGCAAACAATAATTAATTTATGAAGATAAATTTTTATAAATTTTTATTAATTATTTATATACTAAATAAATTAATTCCACAGGCCGGTGCGACAGCTTTTTTTTATTTCCAATTAGGTTCTAAATACATAACAAAGTTATATAATTATAAAATTATAAAATTATTTAAATAAATATGAAATAAAAAAAGGCTGTCGCACTGGCCTTGTGGAATTAATTTATTTAGTATATAAATAATTAATAAAAATTATATAAAAAATTTATCTTCATAATTATTATTGTTTGCATACTAAATAAATATATTAATTGGAATTTTTTTTAATTTTGTATTTTTTACTTAGTTTTATAATTATATAAATATTTAATTTTTTTATATCTATAATTCTAATATTATTTTTCCTTTTGAAGCTTATTTTTATAGCATAATTATCAATAATTAGTTAAAATTAATTTATATACAAATTTATATAAAAAAATTTATCTTAAATAATTAATTATTTATTTACATACTAAATAAATTATATTAAATGGTAATTTTATTTTTTAATTTCTTATTTTTTATTTTAAGTATTTTTTATAATTTTATATGATATAAATATTTAATTTTTTTATGTCTATATTTATAATATTATTTTTTTTCCTTTCAAAGCTTATTTTTATAACATAATTATCAATTTTATTAATATGTATGTAATTAATTAATTTAGTATGTAAATAATTAATAAAAAATTATATATGAATTTATCTTGATAAGTTACTATTTATATTTACAACGTTATATAAATAAAAATAAATTTTATGAATATTTATTTATTCATTTTTTACGAACTAAATAAATTAATTACATATATATTAAGAAAGTTTTTAATTATTTATTGATAATTATGTTATAAAAATAAACCTCAAATAAAAATTATATTTAATAATTTATATAAATATAAACGTTTTAAATATAATTAAAAATGCCTAACAAATCATTGAAAAAAAAGAAAAAAAAAGGCCTCGCGGGCCATTGGGCCGCACGGGCCCTCGCGGCATTTTGATTGCCGCGCGGGGCCCGTGCGGCATCTAAAGTGCCGCGCGGGCCCCAATCCGGAAATAAGGTTTTTTTTGCTCTATTTGGTTTAAAAAAAATTTGAAATCTAAATTGGAAAAAAAACCCCTTTTCGTTTGCCACGCCTTCTTTTTATCAGCTTTCCCCCGTGTTCCTCTCAGTGGCCGTCCGCATCATTACTTGACAGCCTGTTCAAGCATCATTCCCCTTCTCTTTTGTCGCTCTTCCCTCTCAAGTCTCGTCACTGAGGACTGTTCCCCCCACCTTTTGACTCCTTGTCTTCAGCTTCTTTCTCTTCTTTCCAATTTGACTCAACGTTTCCCACCAGACAATCAACTCCAACGCTTCTCATAGAAGGAATATGGGATAAACCGAGAAAAGCTTGAAGCGCAGGTGAGACTGAGCAATAGGAAACTATCATTCGGAATCCTGGACCACGACCCCTAGCTTCGATTCTTCTTTTATTTTCAATACTAAGGTCAAGGACTAAGAGTCATCTCTAACCAAGAGCTGGAAAATCTATTTGGATGCTGAAGAAAGCATGAGGCTTCCCCCGAGTTAAAAACATCTCTCTGCCGTTATATACAAGTCTGTTCAGTGGTATCAAACTGGGGGCAATCGCCGAAGACTAATTGGCCCTTCAGACGAAGCTTAAATGCATTGGCGTGCGAATGGACTTGCAATAAAGGTCCAAGCACAACGTAAATGAACGGAGAAATCAGCAGAAAAGTGTGCAAGGTGGCTGACCGCAGCGTCCCGCTACGCACATGTTTATTTCTTTGGGTGAATCGAGCTTCTACTAGCGTACGTCTTGGAGATCCTCCGTGGTCTAAGCGACTGACCAAACCCACCAACGTGCACCTGTGCGCCTCATCTAATGAAAGAACATTTCGCACCTTAATCAACTAATTGACGTTCGGTCAAACATTCGTATTGTCAACACTGCTCACTAGGAACGGCAACTAGCTTCCTGTGTTAGGCTGCATGAGCTATAATAATTGTTGAGCGTCAAGAAACATCGGTCATGTCAATGATCAGGTGTCGCATCCTTTTTCTCTTTCTTTCATTAGCCGCAGTTGGCTGAGCTCGCGAATGACTTCTGACCCTCATCCCCTGGTGGAGATATGATGGCGTCAGGCCATTAAAATTTGGATTATCGAAGGACAATATCACAACTCAAAAAATGAATTACTATATACATATATATATACATATACACTTAAAATAACCTGAAAATGAGATTAATAAAGTAAATCCCGATTCTAGATTAATTTTGCAGATTTTCTTTGGCCAAAATGAAGAGAAGATTAAAAGAAAAATACTGACTATTCTTTCATATTTTGTGGCCTCAAATGCTATTATTTATTAATTTTCAAGCATCTTCCTATTTTCTAAAAAATAAAATAAAAATAAAATAAAAATAAAAAATGCGAAAAATATGAAAAATTATTTTTTGTTCAAAGATGGTTCCCTAGGCTTGGCAAGGCTTCCAAAGTTGATTTTTTTAATTTTCTCATTTTTTATTGATTTTTTTTATGAATTTTGAAAATAAAATGCCGAAAAATACTGAAAATATGAAAAAATCATTTTTGGTCAAAATTGGTTCCCTAGGCTTAGCCAAGGTCCCAAAATTGATTTTTTTAATTTATGAATTTTTATGATTTTTTTATTAATTTTAAAAAAGAAAAGATGATTAAAAATCAGGTGTCAACAAGTATCCAATGGGTCGCATGAGAATGACACACCTGAGACTGTTCACACGACCGGAGGACCGCTCCATCTCATGCAGTTAATGATGCCATCCCCTACCCATTGCTTATCATACGACAGATTTCACTCCAGGGTTCAGTCAGACCAATTGCAGTCCAGGGTTTAGCTAGTTTACTGGCCCATTTAATGAGGGATTCGACTTTTCCTTCTATGACAATTGACAATCGCAGGCTCCAGTTAATTCTCCGAGTTATTATGGATCCGGTTTCTCTCCTATTTACTCATGTCCTCCTACAGTAGGATTTGTATCGTCTGACCATGACATATTTTCTCAAATTCATGATGCATCCACATCACAACCACACCTCCCATCGCAGAATATGCCATTGTCATCTACGCATCCTACTCAACCAGAACGCATCATCGTTGTCCGTACAATACTAATCTACTGAACGATGGAGATACCCTCATTATGGAATAGGAGGCCACGTAGGAAGATGATATCACTAGTGAATGTAATTAAAGTTGAGAATCTTTATATATTATTATAACTTTGAATTACTGGATTTTTTAAGTCATGGATTATTATCCACATTCTTTTAATCTGGATATGTTATCTTCATATATCTTACCAATTTAATTTTATTAATATTTTTTTATCAATTATTTACATACTAAATAAAATTAATTACATATATCTTAATAAAATTTTCAATTAATTATTGATAATTATGTTATAAAAATAAGCTTCAAAGAAAAAAAAATAGATTTACAAAGTTATATAAATATAAATGTTAAAAATATACAATAAATAAAAACAAGTGAAAAATATTAAATTAAAAAATACTACTGCATCGGTCCCGTGAATATTTTTTTTATTAATTATTTATATAGGAAATAAATTAATTACATATCTCTTAATAAAATTTTAATTATTTATTGATAATTATGTTATAAAATAAGCTTCAAAAGAAAATAATTTATATTTACAAACTTATATAAATATAAATTTTGTAAATATAAAATAAATACATAAAATAAAAAAAATATGAAATTAAAAAAAAAGCTTCTGCACCGTCTCGTGAATATTTTTTTTATTAATTATTTACATAGTAAATAAATTAATTACATACATCTTAATAAATTTTCAATTAATTATTGATAATTATGTTATCAAAATAAGCTTCAATAGGAAGAAATTATATTTAGAAATTTATTTAAATATAAAATTATAAAATAGGTAAAAAAAAAATTTAAAAAATTACTACCGCATCGACCTCCTCCAAATTAATCACATACATCTTAATAAAATTTTCAATTAATTATTGATAATTATGTTATAAAAATAAGCTTCAAAAGGAAAAATATATTTTCAAATTTATATAAATATAAAATTTTTAAATAAAAAAATATGAAATTAAAAAAATACGGTCGCACCAGCCTCGTGAATATTTTTATTGATAATTTACATATGAAATAAATTAATTACATATATAAATAAATTATTAAACTAATTATTGATAATTATGTTATAAAAATAAGCTTCAAAAGGAAAAAAATTATATTTACAAATTATATAGATATAAAATTATTGCAAACACGTAAAAAAATACAAAATTAAAAAAATGAGGCCGCATGGGCTCCGTCCGCCAATACTAATTTATTATGCTTGTTATCTATATTTTTAATTTGGATATGTGATCTTTATGTATCTTACCAATTTTATTTTGTGGATATATTTTTATCATTTATTTACATACTAAATAAACTATTTACATATATCTTAAAAAAATAATTATTATTGATAATTATGTTATAAAAATAAGCCTCAAATTAAAAATTTATATAAATATAAATAAACCGCATATAAATCGAAAGAAAAAAAACTTCCTCGGCGAGGCATTAAAATCGCATAAAAAAATTAAAAAATAGGATGCAGGCCGAGCAGGCCCGCGCGGAGTGCCGCGTGGAACCTATTCTCGTTAATACCTTTTTTTTAAGCCTATTTTCGTAATTTTTTTAAAGCCTAATTTGGGAAAAAAAAACCCTTAATTGGGTAGGTTTAGATATTGTGCATGGCTGGACGATGGACAGCCATGGTCAACGTTTATCGTAAAGTGTCAACCCTTTCAAAGATTCGCCATGTGGACAAAGACGATCACAAGCCATTAATTGGGTAAGGTTTAGATATCATCGTGCATGGATGGACGATGAACCGCCATCGTCAACGTTTATCGTAAAGATCAAACCTTTCACAGATACGGAGCCGTCAATCCATTTTCACGCACTTTTCAGTATTCATTCTTCCGAGACCCACTCAGATCGGGAACCGGATCCCCTCCTAGCCCAGATTCGCTGCAGGGGTCCTTAGCCGCCGGTTCCTATGGCTCCACTATCCTTCTCCTCCTTCCCCTCTTCCTCTTCCTCCGATCTTGTCAGCTCTCCACCTCGGCGCTGCCCAGCTCAAAAGGCGCGTCCTCTCCGTCGAGAACCCCGACGACGTCCTCGTCTCCCCCTCTGGCACCTTCTCCGCTGGCTTCTTCCCGTCGGCCACAACTCCTACAGCTCGCCGTCTGGTTCAGCGACCCCCCCTGCTTCGGCGCCGCCTGCACTCTGGCTGGCCACCGTCACCCCCGTCCGGCCGACGCTCCTCCTTCTACTCTTCCTCTCGAACCTCGTCCTCTCCACCCGGCGCGCCGCCGCCGAGTCTCACCAAAGGCGCGTCCCTCTCCGTCGAGAACCCCGACGACGTCCTCGTCTCCCCTTCTGGCACCTTCTCCGCTGGCTTCTTCCCCGTCGGCCACAACGCCTACAGCTTCGCCGTCTGGTTCAGCGACCCCCCCTGCTCCGGCGCCGCCTGCACCCCCGTCTGGATGGCCAACCGTCAGACCCCCGTCAACGGCCGACGCTCCTCCTTCTACCTCCTCCACTCGGGCAACCTCGTCCTCACCGACGCCGGCGACGCTGCCGCCGAAGTCTGGTCTTCGGAAACCATCTCCCCCTCCGCCGCCGAGCTCCGCCTCAACGACACCGGGAACCTCGTCCTCGCCGACGACAGGGGCGGCGTCCTGTGGCAGAGCTTCGACTCGCCGACCGACACCCTCCTCCCTCAGCAGCCTCTCACCAGAAACACGTTCCTGATCTCCGCTCGGAGCCGGTACAACTACTCGACCGGGTTCTACAAGCTCTACTTCGACAACGACAACGTCCTCCGCCTCCTCTTCGACGGCCTGTCGATCTCGAGCGTGTACTGGCCCTCCCGTGGCTCCCGAGCTCTCAGCTGGGTCGATTTCTCTACAACAGCAGCCGCATCGCTGTGCTCGACCCGCTCGGCCGCTTCCAGTCCTCCGACAATTACTCGTTCTCCACCTCCGACTACGGCGTCGTCGCTATGCAGAGAAGGATGACCCTCGACTTCGATGGCAACTTGCGGGTCTACAGCCGCGAGCCGGGCTCGACTGGCTGGGCAGTGACGTGGCAGGCGATCAGCGTCCCCTGCTTCATACACGGCGTGTGCGGCAACAACAGCCTCTGCAGCTACGACCCGGCCAAGGGCCGGAGCTGCTCCTGCGTGCCAGGGTACGTCCCCAAGGTCCCGGGCGACTGGTCGGCCGGCTGCGTGCCCGATTTCAAGTTCTCGAACGGGTGCGTCGCCGACGAGATCGGGTTCGTGAAGGTCCTGTACATCGATTTCTATGGCAACGACTACGTCACCATCTACAACACCACTCTGGAGAAGTGCCGGCAGACTTGCCTGAGCCTTTGCAATTGCCGAGGATTCCAATACCTGAAGTTGAGCTCCGCCGTCGGCACATTCGATTGTTACCCGAAGATCGAGCTCCTGAATGGCCACAACCTGCCCAGCTTCCCGGCGAGTTCTTCATCAAGGTCCCCAAGAACAAGACCTTCACCGAGGACCAGCTGGTGAAGAGGACTCAGTACAGTTGCTCTCCCACCCCGGAGGTGGTCTTGGACAGGACTTATGCCAAGAAAGGCGAAAACGGGGCGTTGAGCTTCATGCTCTGGTTCGCCTGCGTGACCGGAGGGATTGAGATCGTGGTGGTGTTCTTGGTGTGGTTCTTCCCGATTAGGAACCAGCAGGATGTCACTTCTGCGCACCAGAGCTACCTCCTTGCCGCGACGGGGTTCAAGCGGTTCACCTATGACGAGCTCAAGAAGGCAACGAGGAATTTCAGCAAGGAGATCGGGAGAGGCGCGGGCGGGATCGTGTACAAGGCCCTACTGCCCGATGATCGGGTCGCGGCGGTGAAGGTGCTCACCAATGCCACAACAGGAGAGGCCGATTTTCTGGCCGAGGCCAGCACGATCGGGAGGGTGAACCACATGAATCTGATCGAGATGTGGGGTTACTGTGCTGAGGGAAAGCACAGGCTTCTGGTGTACGAGTTCATGGAACACGGGTCGCTGGCACAGAACTTGTCGTCACCGGAGCTCAATTGGAAGAGGCGATTCGACATCGCGGTGGGTACTGCAAAAGGTCTAGCTTATCTCCACGAGGAGTGCTTGGAGTGGGTTCTGCATTGCGACGTGAAGCCTCAGAACATACTCTTAGACTCCGATTACCAACCAAAAGTTGCCGACTTTGGGCTCTCCAAGCTAATGGACCGGGGGAAGGTGACGAATTCCGATTTCTCGAGAATCAGAGGAACCCGAGGGTACATGGCTCCCGAATGGGTCTCGAATCTGCCCATCACATCCAAGGTGGACGTCTATAGCTACGGCATTGTCATGTTAGAGATAGCGACGGGAATCAGCCCGACGACGGGCGTGCAGTCGCTGGAGAGCGGAGCGGACGCCAAGCAAATCCGGCTCGTCCCGTGGGCGAGGGATAAGATGAAGGAACCGGGGAGGACGGGGTCCCGCGTGGGGAGATGGTGGATCCCGCGCTTAGGGGCGATTACGACCCGAAGAAGATGGAGATGTTGATCGAGGTGGCGCTCAAGTGCGTGGAGGAAGATAAAGACGCGAGACCCACCATGAGCCAAGTGGTGGAAATGCTTCTGAGGCATGAGAATGATGGTTAGATTAGGAGTGGGATTGAGTCCGACGTTAATAACTTAGCCAAAGGTTTGCATTCATGAGAATAACACAGATTCTGTTCCCGTTTGTTGGCTTGGTCACACGGATCTCCAAGCCAAAAGAAGCGGGTTCGATACTCTTCTTCAATTTTATCCTCCTCCGAAGCGATTCATCCCTCACAATTTGTATTTATTTCCTAGATTTGAGTTCATATAATTCGGTACATCGGAGACGACCGAGAGGAATCCGACCTAGTTGAGTCGAACGGGGACAAGTATTTGCCAGTGGTGCAACGTGTACTGTACATACAGTTTTGTGAACTCGCTCAATAAACGATGGGACGATGGAAAGGAAAACTATGCTTTTAGTTTTAGTTGCTGCGGTCAATCATGTCATCTGTTGAAGAGCCACGTGCATGAACATACAAACAAGGCGGGCTTAAATAATTTTGGATTTTACCTGAGAAAAAGTTGTCGATCTAGTCGATGCTGGGCTGCTCTCTCTCTCTCTCTCTCTCTCTCTCTCTCAAGTTGACATTGTTTATGTGATAAAAGAGGTGGCAATGAGTCGATCTTGGAGAAAGGGACCGGAATGTCTTGGGCTTCCTTTTTAGGGTAAAGTAGAATATATAGGCTGGGGCAACTAACAATTGATAGAGAGCGGCATTATCCGCAGGCCAATTGGAATACGTAGTCTTTTTTTTGTCAAGACAAGTTGATGTAGAGTTGTCCAAATGGTCACCTCTATCATCAATTGCTCAAAGCTCCGCTTTCTTTCCCTTCGAATTTTATCTTCAAAAATACCGCTGGAGCCATCCCGCACAAGTTGACAATCAGCTAAGATGTGGTAGTCACGAGGGGACACTATAGCCATAACTTTGGATGTGAAGTGACCTCAAGAAAATGCATGGTTTCATCATTTGAAATGATTCGAGTGAATAATAAATATGCCTCCGACTGAACTTCAGGTCTCCTTTCTTTCAAGGAGCTGCTTGAGCTCTTCTGGGTCTATTTCAGCAACACTATTCGAACGAAAGTTAACAATACAAGCTATCTATTGTCAATTTTAACTGGACTTTTCATAACCATATGTGAGCATAGTATTGTTAATTGTACGAAATCATGGCATAGATACTAAGTTAAGTACATGTGCAAGGATGAGCCCAATAATTAGAATGAAGTAAAGAAAAGTCGAGTTACGTTCAACCTCAACCGAAACCCACAAATGTATGGCTTCGACTCAGAGCGAAGAAATGAGTGTCAAAATCTCCTTTGCCTTTTCAGTTTTAGAGTTGGGCTGGTCATTCTTCAGTCATTCTACCAGTGTGGCATTCGTTTCAATTCTTATTGAGTATCAAATGTTTGTAACTTTCCTTCGATTTCAATTCCAGTGATGTTTGCTTTCTAGTGATTTCCCTTCCAGTATTTATGCTTTGATTTCCCTTTGATTTTGTACACTTCGTCCAAATTTCCTTTAATTCCTCCATTGTTCCTTTAATTTCCGGTGCTTCCACTTCATTTCTAAAGCAGTTTATTTGTTCCATCGTTTAGATCAAATTAGATTAATCCTTTTCATCTTTACTCTAAGGAGCTGGCACGCATTAGTCACGTACAACTTGAACAATAGTCGAAAAACTTGCTTTACGGAGAGCTGAAGACTTTGTGGTCGAGCTAGAACATTATTGTATGAAAAACCAAACCTTTGATTATTTCTTAATCACCTGTTTGTCAAATTTACTTTTGGTCCAGTCAGCACCAATTAATACTAACCATAACATCATTTCTCAAAGAAATATTTTTTGTGAACATAAATGATCCGATCTATTTAATTAGTTGTGACACATTTATATCAAATGAAATTTAGTGATGCATGCCCAATCCGATTTGACCCGAGATCCATTTTGTGGCAACTTTTCTCCTTAAATTGTTGCCTTTAAAGAGTGGGTTGCTTGATGGACGGACTCATCAAATTAGTGAGGGAGCTCAGGGTTAGATTATATACAGGGTATGAAGGTGGTGGTGAAAGTTTCTATTTGATCAGAAGTGCAATTTCTGAAGTTGCGAGTCAGAGATTGAAGAAAACCTAACAATAGCGGACGAAGGGAGAAGATCGTGAGTCACAAAATCGAAGAGGAGAGAGAAAAGATTGGCAAAAAAAGAATCAAAGTAGGTTGAGCATGACCTGTTTTTTAAAGCCTAATTTGTAAAAAAAAACCCTTAATTGGGTAGGTTTAGATATTGTGCATGGCTGGACGATGGACAGCCATGGTCAACGTTTATCGTAAAGTGTCAAACCTTTCAAAGATTCGCCATGTGGACAAAGACGATCACAAGCCATTAATTGGGTAAGGTTTAGATATCATCGTGCATGGATGGACAATGAACCGCCGTCGTCAACGTTTATCGTAAGGTGTCAAAACCTTTCACAGATACGGAGCGGTCAATCCATTTTCACACGCTTTTCAATATTCATTCTCCCGAGACCCACTCAGATCGCGATAATATATCAAACTCCTCCTCGCCCGGATTCGCTGCACTTGTCCTTCGCTGCCGGTTCCATGGCTCCACTATCCTTGCTCCTCTTTCCCCTCTTCCTCTTCCTCTTCCTCCGATCTTGTCAGCTCTCCACCTCGGCGCTGCCCAGTCTCACCAAAGGCGCGTCCCTCTCCGTCGAGAACCCCGACGACGTCCTCGTCTCCCCCTCTCGCACCTTCTCCGCTGGCTTCTTCCCCGTCGGCCACAACGCCTACAGCTTCGCCGTCTGGTTCAGCGACCCCCCCTGCTTCGGCGCCGCCTGCACCCCCGTCTGGATGCGCCAACCGTCAGACCCCCGTCAACGCCGGCGCTCCTCCTTCTACTTCCTCCACTCGGGCAACCTCGTCCTCACCGACGCCGGCGACGCTGCCGCCGAAGTCTGGTCTTCGGAAACCAGCTCCTCCTCCGCCACCGAGCTCCGCCTCAACGACACCGGGAACCTCGTCCTCGTCGACGACAGGGGCGGCGTCCAGTGGCAGAGCTTCGACTCGCCGACCGACACCCTCCTCCTCAGCAGCCTCTCACACCAGAAACACGTTCCTT
>JAGVVM010017057.1:0-10422 GCA_019149425.1 Psidium friedrichsthalianum
GGGAAAAAAACATGTACGAAAAATTGCGAATTCACTTTAAACGACTTCTATTAACAAGTACCCACAAGACACTTCGTCAAAAAAATAACAAAAAAAAATTATTATTCCAAAGTATAGTTAATGGACATCCTAATAAATGATCTAGGAACAAACCTCTTAGCATCATAATTTTCTGCAAGTCGAGGTTTTGTTAATGGTGGCGATTCTCCAATGGTGGCGGGGCGGCGACAGGAGGGGGAGTTGATGAAGAAACCTCGGTGAACTCAAAAACCTCAATATTAAACAAAAAAAAAATGCAGATTAAAAGAATTTAAAAAGAATTATTCAGGAATAAATTGAAGGAAAGGAAAAAACAAATCCGATTCCTGGAATTATTGACTGAGATTTTGGATCTGAGCTGCGTGTTAGCCGCTGCTCAATCACCCTTTTCAGCTATGAACAAACACCGTTGAAATGAAACTATGCAGATTCCATCGGATTAATCCGAAACGGAAGAAACCGCCGCGAACGACCGGATATCGGAGGCTGTTTTCTGATCGGGTAAATCGGGTTTTTTTTTTTTTCTTTCGCGATCCGACGGTTAAGAAAGAGGCTTCCGGAGAGGAGGCATCAACAGCAACGGGGCTCTGCAACTGTAGCATGCTTATGATGCTGCTGATGACCAAAACCCGAAAAAATAATCCGAGTCAAATTAAGTATTGATTAAACCCGAATTAAAAAGATCTGGTCTTGAACCGTTGAGCAGTTTAAAAAGCTATAAAAATGGAATCAGGCCAGTGTTCTTGGCTCAGTCCTTAAAACGCCTCTCTCTCTCTCTCTCTCTCTCTCTCTCTCATTTCACGTTGTTCCTGTGTCGAGCTGCGCATATAAAAAAGAGGGGGAGGGTCTGCTTTTCCCTGAACAACTGCGAAGACCATTGAATTCGACTGAAACGTCCCAGATTTCGCTGCTTTTGAGACTCTCTCTCTCTCTCTCTCTGTTTCGCTCTGTTTCTGTGAGTCCCTCTCAGGGCCGCCGTCTTTGGTGGCTGCTTTTGGCGGAGCGAATTGGTGGCGCATTAATACGAAAGTTGAAGTCCCCCCTTCCCACTAACGCCACCGAGCGCAGCAGAGATCTGTTGCTGTCTCTTGTCTTCAATTCCTTCGACCATTTTAAGTACTCGCCAATCTCTCTCTGCAACACCAACCCAGCTTGCCTTTCTTGCTTCTAAAACCCAACGAGGTCGAAAAAGCAGGAAAGCGAGAAACACAGTCAGTGAGTGGCCCTTTTGCTCGCAGGTCAAGAAGGTGACATTTCGGAGACGAGGTACGATTTGGATGTTTTCTGGTTCGAAGGAAGTGACGGTGTTTCGGATCTGGGGTTGTGGGGGTCTAGAAAAAGCTGGGATTTTCAGTAGCATTTTCTTGGGGCTCGCTGTTTTTTTTTCCTTGGGTATATACAATCATTTGTGTTCGAGTTCTCATGCTCATGCTCGGCGCAGGACAGACAGAGACGTGGGAACGTGCGAAACGAAGGAAATGTTGGGTCAGAAGCAAGCAGAATCAGAAGCCATCGTCTCCAACGCGACCGAGGCAGAGCTCATCCACGCCAAGGACGGCCGCGACGGGGCGCTCGAAGATGGCGGAGGAGAAGACGAAGCCTCCTCCGTGCTCAGCGTCAAGAGCTTCCTCTGGCACGGCGGCTCCGCCTGGGACGCCTGGTTCAGCTGCGCCTCCAACCAAGTAAATCAAAAAATCATGAAGAAAAAACAACCCGTCTTTCGCTCGGATTCGATCTGAACCCACCCAGAGAAATCTCACATCTTTTCGCCCTCTCTCGATCGGTTTCAGGTGGCGCAAGTGCTATTGACGCTGCCGTACTCGTTCTCGCAGCTGGGGATGCTGTCGGGGATCATCTTCCAGGTGTTCTACGGCCTCCTGGGAAGCTGGACCGCTTATCTCATCAGTGTCCTCTACATGAGTACCGAACCCGGAAGGAGAAGGAGAACGTCAGCTTCAAGAACCACGTCATTCAGGTCCTCCTCTTCTCTTTTAACTCGAAGATCAAACCCAAAATCGGAAGAAAACTAACGAATCGATCGATTGAGATTGCAGTGGTTCGAAGTGCTGGACGGCTTGCTCGGGCCGTACTGGAAAGCGGTGGGGCTCGCCTTCAACTGCACTTTCCTCCTCTTCGGCTCCGTCATTCAGCTCATCGCCTGCGCAAGGTTCTTGCTTCTTGCTTCCTCTGAACTATCAAAATCTGCAGATAAAGATCACCCATTTGAGAAGATTCTGTTACTATGATCATCCTCCTGCAGCAACATATACTACATCAACGACCACCTGGACAAGCGGACATGGACCTACATCTTCGGCGCCTGCTGCGCGACGACGGTGTTCATCCCCTCCTTCCACAACTACCGGATTTGGTCCTTCCTCGGCCTCGGCATGACCACCTACACCGCCTGGTACCTGACCATCGCCGCCCTCGCCCACGGCCAGGTAACGCTCCCGCCGCCGCCACACCCCACCCGGGGGGGATTCGTTTCATTGTCTTGCTGCTAAGTGGAGAGACTGGTTGAATCGATTGGCAGGTGGAGGGGGTGAAGCATACGGGGCCGAACAAGCTGGTGCTGTACTTCACCGGAGCCACCAACATCCTCTACACCTTCGGCGGCCACGCCGTGACTGTGTAAAAGATCTTTTCGCTTTCCACTGTTCTTGATTGACCTTTTGCAATCATTGTTTTGGGTGTAGAAAAAAAAACAGAGGAAAATTAATATTTTTTTTCTTCGATCGGTTTGGTCCGGTTAAACCAGCACAGCTTCCATTCGCTGCTTCCACCGGCGACCTCGGAGTTCCAGACACTGGACGAAAATCATGCAAAAGATTGTTAATATTTTTTTTTTTTTGGTGGTTTTGGCGCAGGGAGATCATGCATGCAATGTGGAAGCCCCAGAAATTCAAGTACATCTACTTGATGGCCACGCTGTACGTGTTCACGCTGACGATCCCGTCGGCCACCGCCGTCTACTGGGCCTTCGGCGATCAGCTCCTCAACCACTCCAACGCCTTCTCCCTCCTCCCCAAGTCGGGATTCCGTGACGCCGCCGTCATCCTGATGCTCATTCATCAGGTAAAATGATAGGGGTTATTATGTTACTAATGTCTATATTTCACAAGGTACGCACCAAAAGGCTCATTCGTATAGTTACTATTTCTCAATGTAGATAAGGCAAATTAAGTGGATCCATAGGTTTGAGATCATGGCATATCACTTAACAATGTGTAGCGATTGCGAACGGCTAATCGAGTTTAAGTACCGAAAGTATGTAAAGTCCCGTGTCTCGTGATTAATTGATCGATTTTTGATGATCTCACGTCCGTCTTGTGGGAAAAAAAAAAAACGCACGGTTTGCTGCAGTTCATAACGTTCGGGTTCGCGTGTACGCCGCTGTACTTCGTGTGGGAGAAGGTGATCGGTATGCACGACACGAAGAGCATGTGCACGAGGGCGCTGGTGAGGCTGCCGGTGGTGATCCCCATCTGGTTCCTGGCCATCATCTTCCCCTTCTTCGGCCCCATCAACTCCGCCGTCGGCGCCCTCCTCGTCAGCTTCACGGTCTACATCATCCCGCCCTCGCCCACATGCTCACCTACCGAAAGGCCTCCGCCCGTCAGGTAAAACTCTAATTACCCCCCGGTCGACTGATCGGCGTCGGAAATCAAATTTCGATCATGTTGCACGCAATGTGTGATCTTTCATGTAATACTAATGAGAAATCAGTGAAGAGGTTTAACGTTACAGAAATTGAAATCACCTCTGAGAGAGATAGATAGAGAGAGAGAGAGAGGGCATTTAAGAGATAGGATTTGGCAAGATCTTGGCCAGAAGAGAAGACATGGATGGGCATGTCTCTTTCGATTAGTTATATGGTGCAATTGGATCGTTGTACCATGTCTGGTGTGAGCTGTCTGAGTTGACCCAATGTCTCTTCTCTTGTGGAAAAAAAAAAAAAACCCACCAAAACTTTACCATGAGTAAATCGTAAAAATAAAATTAACCATAGTTGCTGTTTATTCGATTGTGAAATCTAGCCAAACTTCAGAAATTCCCTTTCAATGATTGGCATCGAGAGTGGTTGGTGGCATCCTAAGTGAAATGAGATTCAACGTTAGGCTAAATTAGGTCTTGACATTGATTTCCTCTTTTGTTTTTCTCTCCTCGGTCGATGTTGCAGAACGCAGCGGAGAAGCCGCCGTCGTTCCTACCGAGCTGGACCGCGATGTACGTGGTCAATGCCTTCGTGGTGGGATGGGTCATGGTCGTGGGCTTTGGGTTCGGTGGCTGGGCCAGCATGACCAACTTCATCAGGCAAGTCGACACCTTTGGCCTCTTCGCCAAGTGCTATCAGTGCAAGCCCCCGCCACCGCCCGCCACCGCCGGAGCGGCACACCACTGAGCCACCCCCCGCCTGCCCGTCCATGCGTCAAGCCCGCCTCCCCGATTTTCCCGCCGTTTCCGAAGCCGCCGATCCTGTTTTCTTTGCTGATTTCCCCAAGTAGATTCTGTAACATATACATGGGGATTGTGGCAATGATTCTCTTCCCCCCCTACATGTGATGTGTGCTGGAATTTGCTCTCCCCCCAATCTCTTTTCAATTTTCCTTTTCTTGCTTTACAAATTTTTAATTTCCCTCCCCTTTCGCTAGAGAATTAGTTGGTGATACTAATATATAGTGTGTGAAGATTCCTTTGCTATTAAAGCATAGGCTATAATATGAAAAAAGCAAAAATTGAAATTTCCCTTCTTGCTTTCTGATAGGATACTAGTAGGGGTACGGTTTGGTTGTCCTCTAGTTGTAGTTGGCACAATGTCATTATTACAAAGCATGTTCCCCCAAGTTTCTTCCAATTTAAAAAAAAAAATGAAATTTAGGGCATGGGGTGTACTAAATATTTAATGCTCTTCTTGATGAAATTGTCCTAAAAGGGTGTATGGGGACATGTTTCCTTTCGGTCCGCCTACCAATCACATGGCGGTCAGCCCCTGTCACGTGCCACCCTTTGCTTTGCTCCTCAATATTCTCTCTCTCTCTCTCTCTCTCTCTCTCTCTCTATTATTATCTCTCACCTTGAATTTCACATGCGACCCATCCCGGACTTTGATTGGGCCATAAATTTCCATGATTTGTTTTGGATTTTGTTCTTCTCTTTGTGAAGATTTAATCTTCACAAAGAGAAGAACAAAATCCAAACAAATCATGGAAATTTATGGCCCAATCAAAGTCCGGGATGGGTCGCATGTGAAATTCAAGGTGAGAGATAATAATAGAGAGAGAGAGAGAGAGAGAGAGAGAGAGAGAATATTGAGGAGCAAAGCAAAGGGTGGCACGTGACAGGGGCTGACCGCCATGTGATTGGTAGGCGGACCGAAAGGAAACATGTCCCCATACACCCTTTTAGGACAATTTCATCAAGAAGAGCATTAAATATTTAGTACACCCCATGCCCTAAATTTCATTTTTTTTTTTAAATTGGAAGAAACTTGGGGGAACATGCTTTGTAATAATGACATTGTGCCAACTACAACTAGAGGACAACCAAACCGTACCCCTACTAGTATCCTATCAGAAAGCAAGAAGGGAAATTTCAATTTTTGCTTTTTTTCATATTATAGCCTATGCTTTAATAGCAAAGGAATCTTCACACACTATATATTAGTATCACCAACTAATTCTCTAGCGAAAGGGGAGGGAAATTAAAAATTTGTAAAGCAAGAAAAGGAAAATTGAAAAGAGATTGGGGGGAGAGCAAATTCCAGCACACATCACATGTAGGGGGGGAAGAGAATCATTGCCACAATCCCCATGTATATGTTACAGAATCTACTTGGGGAAATCAGCAAAGAAAACAGGATCGGCGGCTTCGGAAACGGCGGGAAAATCGGGGAGGCGGGCTTGACGCATGGACGGGCAGGCGGGGGGTGGCTCAGTGGTGTGCCGCTCCGGCGGTGGCGGGCGGTGGCGGGGGCTTGCACTGATAGCACTTGGCGAAGAGGCCAAAGGTGTCGACTTGCCTGATGAAGTTGGTCATGCTGGCCCAGCCACCGAACCCAAAGCCCACGACCATGACCCATCCCACCACGAAGGCATTGACCACGTACATCGCGGTCCAGCTCGGTAGGAACGACGGCGGCTTCTCCGCTGCGTTCTGCAACATCGACCGAGGAGAGAAAAACAAAAGAGGAAATCAATGTCAAGACCTAATTTAGCCTAACGTTGAATCTCATTTCACTTAGGATGCCACCAACCACTCTCGATGCCAATCATTGAAAGGGAATTTCTGAAGTTTGGCTAGATTTCACAATCGAATAAACAGCAACTATGGTTAATTTTATTTTTACGATTTACTCATGGTAAAGTTTTGGTGGGTTTTTTTTTTTTTTCCACAAGAGAAGAGACATTGGGTCAACTCAGACAGCTCACACCAGACATGGTACAACGATCCAATTGCACCATATAACTAATCGAAAGAGACATGCCCATCCATGTCTTCTCTTCTGGCCAAGATCTTGCCAAATCCTATCTCTTAAATGCCCTCTCTCTCTCTCTCTATCTATCTCTCTCAGAGGTGATTTCAATTTCTGTAACGTTAAACCTCTTCACTGATTTCTCATTAGTATTACATGAAAGATCACACATTGCGTGCAACATGATCGAAATTTGATTTCCGACGCCGATCAGTCGACCGGGGGGTAATTAGAGTTTTACCTGACGGGCGGAGGCCTTTCGGTAGGTGAGCATGTGGGCGAGGGCGGGGATGATGTAGACCGTGAAGCTGACGAGGAGGGCGCCGACGGCGGAGTTGATGGGGCCGAAGAAGGGGAAGATGATGGCCAGGAACCAGATGGGGATCACCACCGGCAGCCTCACCAGCGCCCTCGTGCACATGCTCTTCGTGTCGTGCATACCGATCACCTTCTCCCACACGAAGTACAGCGGCGTACACGCGAACCCGAACGTTATGAACTGCAGCAAACCGTGCGTTTTTTTTTTTCCCACAAGACGGACGTGAGATCATCAAAAATCGATCAATTAATCACGAGACACGGGACTTTACATACTTTCGGTACTTAAACTCGATTAGCCGTTCGCAATCGCTACACATTGTTAAGTGATATGCCATGATCTCAAACCTATGGATCCACTTAATTTGCCTTATCTACATTGAGAAATAGTAACTATACGAATGAGCCTTTTGGTGCGTACCTTGTGAAATATAGACATTAGTAACATAATAACCCCTATCATTTTACCTGATGAATGAGCATCAGGATGACGGCGGCGTCACGGAATCCCGACTTGGGGAGGAGGGAGAAGGCGTTGGAGTGGTTGAGGAGCTGATCGCCGAAGGCCCAGTAGACGGCGGTGGCCGACGGGATCGTCAGCGTGAACACGTACAGCGTGGCCATCAAGTAGATGTACTTGAATTCTGGGGCTTCCACATTGCATGCATGATCTCCCTGCGCCAAAACCACCAAAAAAAAAAAAAATATTAACAATCTTTTGCATGATTTTCGTCCAGTGTCTGGAACTCCGAGGTCGCCGGTGGAAGCAGCGAATGGAAGCTGTGCTGGTTTAACCGGACCAAACCGATCGAAGAAAAAAAATATTAATTTTCCTCTGTTTTTTTTTCTACACCCAAAACAATGATTGCAAAAGGTCAATCAAGAACAGTGGAAAGCGAAAAGATCTTTTACACAGTCACGGCGTGGCCGCCGAAGGTGTAGAGGATGTTGGTGGCTCCGGTGAAGTACAGCACCAGCTTGTTCGGCCCCGTATGCTTCACCCCCTCCACCTGCCAATCGATTCAACCAGTCTCTCCACTTAGCAGCAAGACAATGAAACGAATCCCCCCCGGGTGGGGTGTGGCGGCGGCGGGAGCGTTACCTGGCCGTGGGCGAGGGCGGCGATGGTCAGGTACCAGGCGGTGTAGGTGGTCATGCCGAGGCCGAGGAAGGACCAAATCCGGTAGTTGTGGAAGGAGGGGATGAACACCGTCGTCGCGCAGCAGGCGCGAAGATGTAGGTCCATGTCCGCTTGTCCAGGTGGTCGTTGATGTAGTATATGTTGCTGCAGGAGGATGATCATAGTAACAGAATCTTCTCAAATGGGTGATCTTTATCTGCAGATTTTGATAGTTCAGAGGAAGCAAGAAGCAAGAACCTTGCGCAGGCGATGAGCTGAATGACGGAGCCGAAGAGGAGGAAAGTGCAGTTGAAGGCGAGCCCCACCGCTTTCCAGTACGGCCCGAGCAAGCCGTCCAGCACTTCGAACCACTGCAATCTCAATCGATCGATTCGTTAGTTTTCTTCCGATTTTGGGTTTGATCTTCGAGTTAAAAGAGAAGAGGAGGACCTGAATGACGTGGTTCTTGAAGCTGACGTTCTCCTTCTCCTTCCGGGTTCGGTACTCAATGTAGAGGACACTGATGAGATAAGCGGTCCAGCTTCCCAGGAGGCCGTAGAACACCTGGAAGATGATCCCCGACAGCATCCCCAGCTGCGAGAACGAGTACGGCAGCGTCAATAGCACTTGCGCCACCTGAAACCGATCGAGAGAGGGCGAAAAGATGTGAGATTTCTCTGGGTGGGTTCAGATCGAATCCGAGCGAAAGACGGGTTGTTTTTTCTTCATGATTTTTTGATTTACTTGGTTGGAGGCGCAGCTGAACCAGGCGTCCCAGGCGGAGCCGCCGTGCCAGAGGAAGCTCTTGACGCTGAGCACGGAGGAGGCTTCGTCTTCTCCTCCGCCATCTTCGAGCGCCCCGTCGCGGCCGTCCTTGGCGTGGATGAGCTCTGCCTCGGTCGCGTTGGAGACGATGGCTTCTGATTCTGCTTGCTTCTGACCCAACATTTCCTTCGTTTCGCACGTTCCCACGTCTCTGTCTGTCCTGCGCCGAGCATGAGCATGAGAACTCGAACACAAATGATTGTATATACCCAAGGAAAAAAAAAAAACAGCGAGCCCCAAGAAAAATGCTACTGAAAAATCCCAGCTTTTTCTAGACCCCCACAACCCCAGATCCGAAACACCGTCACTTCCTTCGAACCAGAAAACATCCAAATCGTACCTCGTCTCCGAAATGTCACCTTCTTGACCTGCGAGCAAAAGGGCCACTCACTGACTGTGTTTCTCGCTTTCCTGCTTTTTCGACCTCGTTGGGTTTTAGAAGCAAGAAAGGCAAGCTGGGTTGGTGTTGCAGAGAGAGATTGGCGAGTACTTAAAATGGTCGAAGGAATTGAAGACAAGAGACAGCAACAGATCTCTGCTGCGCTCGGTGGCGTTAGTGGGAAGGGGGGGACTTCAACTTTCGTATTAATGCGCCACCAATTCGCTCCGCCAAAAGCAGCCACCAAAGACGGCGGCCCTGAGAGGGACTCACAGAAACAGAGCGAAACAGAGAGAGAGAGAGAGAGAGTCTCAAAAGCAGCGAAAATCTGGGACGTTTCAGTCGAATTCAATGGTCTTCGCAGTTGTTCAGGGAAAAGCAGACCCTCCCCCTCTTTTTTATATGCGCAGCTCGACACAGGAACAACGTGAAATGAGAGAGAGAGAGAGAGAGAGAGAGAGAGAGGCGTTTTAAGGACTGAGCCAAGAACACTGGCCTGATTCCATTTTTATAGCTTTTTAAACTGCTCCAACGGTTCAAGACCAGATCTTTTTAATTCGGGTTTAATCAATACTTAATTTGACTCGGATTATTTTTCGGGTTTTGGTCATCAGCAGCATCATAAGCATGCTACAGTTGCAGAGCCCCGTTGCTGTTGATGCCTCCTCTCCGGAAGCCTCTTTCTTAACCGTCGGATCGCGAAAGAAAAAAAAAAAAACCCGATTTACCCGATCAGAAAACAGCCTCCGATATCCGGTCGTTCGCGGCGGTTTCTTCCGTTTCGGATTAATCCGATGGAATCTGCATAGTTTCATTTCAACGGTGTTTGTTCATAGCTGAAAAGGGTGATTGAGCAGCGGCTAACACGCAGCTCAGATCCAAAATCTCAGTCAATAATTCCAGGAATCGGATTTGTTTTTTCCTTTCCTTCAATTTATTCCTGAATAATTCTTTTTAAATTCTTTTAATCTGCATTTTTTTTTTGTTTAATATTGAGGTTTTTGAGTTCACCGAGGTTTCTTCATCAACTCCCCCTCCTGTCGCCGCCCCGCCACCATTGGAGAATCGCCACCATTAACAAAACCTCGACTTGCAGAAAATTATGATGCTAAGAGGTTTGTTCCTAGATCATTTATTAGGATGTCCATTAACTATACTTTGGAATAATAATTTTTTTTTGTTATTTTTTTGACGAAGTGTCTTGTGGGTACTTGTTAATAGAAGTCGTTTAAAGTGAATTCGCAATTTTTCGTACATGTTTTTTCC
>JAGVVM010017062.1:0-13274 GCA_019149425.1 Psidium friedrichsthalianum
CTCGTAGTGAGGGATTACCCGGACGTGGTTGTTTCCTCGATTGCCGATGGCTTGCCACCAGAGCGTGAAGTGGGTTTGTAATTGAGTTGGCACCTAGAGGCTGAGCCTCTCAAAGCAACCGTATAGGTATGGCACTATCTGAAACTGAGAGCTGAGGTGACGATGCAAGAGCTACTGGATAAAGGTTTATCCCCCGTGCTTCGCCTGGGGAGCTCCGGTACTGTTCGTAAGAAAAAGGCGGATCACTCAGGCTGTGGGAATAGATTACAGGCACTGAACCAAGTGACTCAGAACAAGTAGCCTTTGCCGAGGATAGTGATCTGTTTGATCAGCTGGAAGGAGCGTGCGTATTCTCCAAGATAGACCTAAGGACGGGTTATCACCAGCTAAGATCAAGAAGGAGGATATCCGAGACTGCCTTTAGCAGACGAGATATGGGCATACGAGTTTCACTGTCTGTTCCATTTGGATGACAAATGCCCCAGCTGCATCATGGATATGATGACAGAGTGTTCAAGGAGTTCTGGATCGATTCGTGATAGTCTTCATCGACGACATCCTTGTGTACTCGAAGAATGCTGAAGACCACACGAGGAACACTTGAGGAATTGTCTGCAGACCTTAAGGGAGCACTCAATGTATGCGAAGTTTGTAAGTGTGATTCTGGCTGAGCAGAGTGGCGTTCCTTGGCACTTGTATCGGGAGAAAGGGATATCAGTAGATCCAGCTATAAGATCGAAGCTGTCGAGAGAGTGGCCGAGGCCGCAACCGTGACTGAAATAAGAAGCTTCCTTGGATTGCTGGCTATTTACAGACGCTTCGTGGAAAGATTCTCCGCGATAGCCGCTCCATGACAAGGCTTGTTAAAGAAGGAGTCGAAGTTTGAATGGAATGCAAGTGTGAGGAAAGCTTTCAGGAGCTGAAGGACCGATTGACTTCCGCACCATGTTGACCATCCCATCCGGACATGGAGGATTTGAAATTTACAGCGATGCGTCGCTAAGAGGTCTAGGATGTGTCTTGATGCAACATAGGACGTGGGTTAGTAGCGTATGCATCTCGACAGCTGAGGCCGCACGAGATGAATTATCCGACGCATGAACTTGGAGCTGGCAGCCATAGTGTTCGCATTGAAGATTTGGAAGGCATTATCTGGTGGGAAAAAGTTCCAGATATACACAGATCACCAGAGTATCAAGTATTTGTTTTCCAGAAGGAACTGAACATGAGGCAGCGTCGATGGATGAGTTTGCTGAAAGACTATGATTGTGATATCCTATACCATCCAGGAAAGGCGAACAAGGTGGCGGATGCTCTGAGCCGAAAGTCGAGCATCGCGCATATGATGGTTAAGGAATGGACGTTGCTGGAGGAAATCAGAGACTCTGAGTTCAAGGTTGAGGTAGGAAGCCTCTCGAGCTTAATGGCCACGCTACAGATTGAACCCGAGATTCAATTGAGGGTTAAAGAGTTGCAAACTACGGACCCAGACATTCAGAAGATTGTGATGATGGATGCAGAAGAGAGGAAAGATGATTTCAAGGTGACTGAAGACGGATAGTAAGTTTAGAGGACGCCTTGTGTGCCAAACGACGAAGAGTTGAAGGAAAGAATTCTATCAGAGGCACACAGGAGTAACTACAGTATCCACCCGGGAAGCACGAAGATGTACCAGAACCTGCTCAGCACTACTGGTGGAAGGAATGAAGGTGGATGTGGCTAAGCACGTAGCCAAGTGCTTGACATGCCAGCAGGTGAAGGCGCAGCATTGCAAGCCTGGAGGGCTGTTGCAACCTTGGAAATTCCAGAGTGGAAATGGGAGCACATCACCATGGACTTCGTGACAGGACTGCCAAGGAGTCAGAGAGGAAACGACTCAATCTGGGTGATAGTGGACCGACTGACCAAAGTCCGCCCATTTTATTGCAGTGCGAAAGGACTCTACATTGGAGAAATGGCAGAACTGTATGTGAGGCAGATTGTGAGACTGCATGGAGTACCAGTAAGCATCGTGTCGGATAGGAGACCCTCGTTTCACAGCCACGTTTTGGAAGAGTCCTACAGGTGCTCTTGGAACGAACTGAGGTTCAGTACAGCCTACCCACCCTCAGACCGATGGACAGTCAGAAAGGACTATACAAACTCTGGAGGATATGCTGAGGGCTTGTGTATTGATTTCAAAGGAGGTTGGAAGAGCAGTACACTAGTGGAGTTTGCACTACAACACAGCTACCACAAAGTATCCAGATGGCACCATTTGAAGCATTGTATGGAGGCCTGCAGGACGCCAATTTGTTGGGACGAAGTTGGCGAGAAAAGTATAACAGGCCCAGAATTGGTGCAAACATCAGTGGAGGCAGTCAAGGTGATCAAGGACAGACTGAGGACCGCCCAGAGTAGACAGAAGAGTTATGCAGACAAGAGACGTAAGCCATTGGAATTCCAAGTGGAGATCATGTCTTTCTGAAGGTGTCGCCGATGCGAGGATTTCTCGTTTGGCAAAAAGGGGAAGCTGAGTCCCAGATTCGTTGGGCCATTCGAGATATTGGAGAAGATCGGGACACTGGCTTATCGTCTGGCTCTACCGCCGAACTTGTCACAGATCCACAACGTATTTCATGTATCGATGCTGAGGAAGTATGAGCCAGACCCTGGCACATTACTCGATCATGAAGTCATTGAAATGGATGTACGACCGCGTCTCCTACGTGGAAAGGCCAGTGAGGATTGAAGATCGCAAGGAACAAGTGCTCAGGAACAAGACGATTCCATTGGTTCAAGGTCATCTGGGAACACCATGGAACCGAAGGAGCCACGTGGAAAACGAAGACGAGATGAAGAAGAAATACCTCGTACCTGTTTAATGACCCACTGTATCTCTATTTGAAGTGAGGACTAGAGTCTGAAATTTCGAGGACCGAATTTTATAAGAGGGGAGATTGTGACAGTCCGAAATTCGAGCCGCACTTGTCGGAATTTCTAATGATGGAAACACTTCATTAATACACTCTAGTCGACGCTCACTCAGGATTAGCGTAGCCCTGGCGGACCAACCGAGGGGAAAGGCTACCTGGGAAATTTTCCCCAATCAGCCGCCCTTGCTTGAACTGAGACTGAGTCGGATTGATAAATTTTGACTCGCAAATGAATCTGACGATGGATAAGCGAATCAGTAGATAACCCAATGAAGAAATGAAGTCGGTTTCAGATACAATGCGACTGAAGTCAGACAGCCGGTGGCACGCCTGCTTATGTCACCTAGTTTTTCTATTATACTTGTTGATGATTCACAGTCACATATCATTGGTAAAGGGAATGCAACCTTGGGTCCCTCTCTTACTCTTTCATCTATTAATCATGCCAACTTTCCCAAATAGCTTATTCTTAGTTAGTTCTCTTACTAGAGATTTGAATTGTTCTGTAATGTTTACTTCCACTCATTGCGTCTTCCAGGATTTTGAGGATCGGATAGATGATTGTGGCAAACATGAGTCCAACGGGATGTACTTTCCTAAACAAAGACCTTTGCTACGGTTGCTTAGAAGAAAATTGCTTCCGACTTATTTCAAATGCATTGTCTATGATTATCCACCACCTGACATTTTTTGTCATTTGTCACTTGTTTCATAATATATGAGTCCTATCTAGTATGATGCTTTGCCATTTGGCAAACCCATTGACTCATCTCCAACGTGATGTGTCAGTCCTTTTTGAGTTGGTCCATTCAGATGTTTGGGGACCATGTCATGTCAGTGCTATGTCTTACTTCGTGGATAATTATTTCCTGAATGATGTGGTTATATTTAATGAAAAATCAAACTGAAGTTTTTTCTTGTTTTTTGTATATTTTACTTTGATGGTTTTCAATCATTTCTTATATATCAAGGCATTTTGCGTCAAACTTCTTGTCCCTATACCACCCAACAGAATGGGATGGCTGAACGAAAAACTTGGCATCTCCTAGATGTGGCCTATTGCCTCCTTTTTCATATGAGCCTCCCAAAATGTACTAGAGGAACGCTATTCGTATAACATGCTATCTCATAAATCACCTTCCATCCTTAATGCTTAATGAGGGCTACCTTTTTTCACTATCTATCTACAAGTCTACTTTTTACTTTACCACTTCATGTGTTTAGGTGTGTCTATTTTGTTCATCGTCTTACTCCCGGTCTTGATAAGCTCAATCCATGAGTTGACAAGTGTGTATTTTTGGATATTCTTGAACTCGGAAAGAGTATAAGTGTTATAGTCCAGTTAGTCGACGTTGTATGTCTTAGCAGATATAACCTTTTTCAAGGATCAATCACATTACTCCTCTACAATAGGTCCTTTTGAATATGTTGTGTCTTCTAATATGGCTCCATTACCGCCTATTCCGTTGGCGAGTACGTTTGAATTGTTAGTGTTATTGCCTAGTTTTTCAGTTCATCGACAGACCTATTAATGGCACTGGTCTGTTCAACATGAGGTAGTTCAATCGCCACCTGCATTGAACATACATGATTCTCCACCAATCAATGTCATGTCTTCTGATCCACCAATTGCTTCTAAGCCTGATTCTACTATTGACATTCCATTGTATTGCGCAAAGCTACACTTCTTGTGTTAACCCAATCCTTGGTTTATTCCATATAGTGGATTGTCTTGTCATATACATACTCATCACCCTCTTTCTCGATTTTATCCTATTATTATCTTTCTGCTACATATTTCTCACTTATTACCTGTTTATCTTTTATGTCCGTGCCGATTACTGTTTGTAGAGGCTCTTGCTCATCCAAGTTAGCAACAACTATGTGGGACCGAAATGCATGTGCTATAGGATAATGGGTTATCAGCAGCTTACATCGTTACCTACAAGGAAACAGACTATGGTGTGCCATTGGTTTTTTACAATGAAGTTTCAACCAGATGGCGGTTGTTGAGCGTTTGAAGGCAAATCTAGTTACCAAAGGTTACACCCAAATATATGGAGTTGAATATGATGATACATCCTCTCTTGTAACAAAGAAACCTTTCATTCATGTTTTTATCTCTCTTGTTGTCCATTATGGTTGGACTCTTTACAACTTGATGTCAAGAATGCCTTTCTTCATGGGGACTTGGCAGAGAAGGTATATATGGAGCAATCCTCGAGGTTCGTTACTCATGGGGAGTCAACTAGTATTGTAGTCTAAGCAAGGTATTATATGGATTGAAATAGTCTCCTCGTGCCTGATTTGGTCGTTTCAATGATATAGTTATTCGATTTGGTTTGCGACGTTGTACTGTAAATCATTCTATATTTAGCTCGACTTCCCCTACTTGGTGTGTTCTCCTTGTTGTATATGTAAATGATATATCATATTGGTATTGATTCTATGGGCATAAAAAAAATTGAAATAGTTTTTACATGCAGAGTTTAGCACAAAAAGATATGGTTTGTTTGTGGTATTTCTTGGGCATTGAATTGGCCTACTCATGTGATGGTATCTTGTTATTACAGTGAAAATATATACGAGGTATTCTCAATGAGTTTGGTTTTCTTGGAGCGAAGCCTGTTAGTACTCCAATGGATTCAAGTGTGAAACTTGATGCATAACATGGCGAATTACTTCATGATCCAAGTATTGCAGGCACGTGGGTAAACTTAATTATTTAACTGCTACCTGACTATATATCTCTTTTGCTATTAGTGTTGTACTCAATTTATGAGTACTCTCATACTATATATTGCGAGGTAGTGCTACGTATAGTTAAATACTTGAAGGGAGCACCAAGTATAGGGATGTTATTCAAGAATCATGGACATCTTGATATTATTGGCTGATGCCGATTGGGCTGGTTGTCCTTTTGATAGGCAATCAACTTATAGTTATTATATATTCTTGGGAGGCAATCTTGTGAGTGGAAAAAGCAAGAAACAATAGTTAATGTCTTGAGATCAAGTGCTGAGATAGAATATCGATCCACAACTATTGTGACTAGTGAGTTGATTTTGTTGAGGATGTTACTATCCGAACTTAGTATGTCATCTTTGGCTCCCTCAATTTTGTGTTGTCATAACCGGTCTGCTATGCATATCGCTTCAAATTCAGTTTTTCATGAGTGCACAAATCATATTAAAGTAGATTGCCATTTCATGCGAGAAAGATTTAAAACAAGGACATAACACTTCAATATACACAAACTGAAGACTAACTTGCTGATCTTTTCATTGAGTCATTGCAGGGTAGTAGAGTAATTACTTTGTGTAATAAGTGAGGCTCTTTGATGTCTAGCCTCAACTGAGAGGCAGTGTTGAAAGAGTAGATTAGTCTTCTCCATAGTTAGTGAGCCTAATGCTCACTATATATATTTAGAAATGTTGTAATTTGAAAGTAGTAAAATAACGACTATGTTTTTCAACAATATCTAAATCACCACATGCAAAATGAAGTCCCTATCCAATGGGATGAAACTGAAAATGAGGAAAAAAAAGTCTGCTATCATATAAAAATTCTCAATAATCAAAATAAGCATTAAGGAACAATAAGGAGGGGTATTCACTTCTGTATGATTCATTCCTCCTTAAGTCCGTCATCATACTTGGGTGCCCTTCGATCTCTGCCACGATCAGGACTTGCGCCATAGCTCCTACTCCGGTGAGGGTAACTCCTTTCCCTATCTCTATACCTATCGCGATCACATCGTCCCCTACTTCTGGTTCGACTCTTCCTCTGTAATCGTGGTTTCTATATTCATCTGTGTACCGAAAAATTCATTCTACTATTAGTTGTAGTAGAAAAATGAGAGGGAATTGCAGGCAACTCTAGAAGTTAGTTAATGCCGATGTTACAATGAATTTGTTGATATCAGATAATTAGTAAGTTAGGGTGCGCATGGTAACACTTCTGCTCCAGAAATCAACTTCTGACTAGAAGTTGAATTTTTAACTTCTACTTAAAAGTAGAAGTTGATTTTCTAATTCTGATTCAAAAGTTAATTTTTGACGAGAGAAATTCGTTTGGTAACGATTGAAAATTTCAACTTCTAAAAATATTATTAACACAAAAATATTCTACAAAAATTATTATCGACGGCCAAAAAATTTCTACTTGATTTTTAAACATTTTTAATTTTTTAAAAAATATTTATTATTAAAACTATTATTTACTTTTTAAAAAAAAAATATTATTTATTTTTACTCCGGTGGCCGGAGATGGCGATAGTCGGCAGAGGTTGATGGTAGATTAAGGCGGCAAGTGACAAGATGGTCAACGGTTAGCCGCGGGAGGCGGTAGTTGGTGGTGGCCAATAGTGGTTGGCAGTTGGCGGCGGCCGCGGCAACAGTGATCCACGATGGTCGGTCGGCAATAGCAATGATCGACGAGTGGCAATGGTCATAAGCAGTGATGGGCAGTGATCAGCAACGGTGGTGATTGGCGGGTGACAATGGTCGTCGGTGGCGATGGGTAGAGGTCGGCAACGGTGGACAGCATTGGTCGACGGTGGGTATGGACGGCGGCCAATGGAGGTCAGCGATGGGCAGCAGCCGATGGTGGTCGGCAGTGATAGTGGTCAACAGTTAGCGTTAGGGAGCGGTGGGTGGTGATGGTTACGAGCGATGGTTGACGGTGGTCCGTAAGTGGACAGTCATAAAGGTCAGAGGAAGCAAGCTAGTTGAAAAATGGGTGAGGGCAAGAAATACTCCTTGAGTTTTTTTTTTTGTCCAAAAATTACTTCTTGAGTTGAGGAGCAAGTTTTTTTTTTAACTTCTCAAATGAGAGGAAACAACCTGAGAAGTGAAATTCACTTTAGAAGTAGAAATTTATTCCAAAAGTAAATTTTTTACCAAACAGATTTGTGCTTCAGAAGTTACATTACCAATAGATTTCGACTCCAAAAGCGCTTCTGAAGTAGAAATTCATTTCTAGGAGTGTTATCATGCGCATGCTTACCAACTGATTTTAAATTCTACTTATGTAGGTAGCAAATAACAACTAACACTTTATTGATTTACCAACATCTCCCATCAATTTATTAGTGTGGTTCACCTTACAAGGAATTTACCAACACCCCTTTAAATTAGAAACTTACTAATTTGTTTTTTCAAATTTTATTAGTGCACATAGTAAACTACCACTAATGTGATGAATTTCATAGATATCTCAATAGATTATTACTCATTCCTTTCAAATTTTTCTAGTGAGAATAGTAAATTAGCAACATCGTGATGAATTTACCAGCATCCAAATTCAAAATCTGAAAAATACTACCTCCAATCTTCAAAATGTCCGTGGACTTAGCAATATAAAGTTATCAACTTCAAATTCAAATCGAACAAATACTACCTCCAAACGTCAAAATTATGCGGTTTCAGGTTTGTTGGCCCAAAACTATGGTAGTAGTCACAATTATATTTTCCTCTGGTGTTGAACTCTGCTTGCTTTGTTAAGGGGGATTGCTAGAAAAATGGATGGATTCGCTAGTGCTGATCTGCGGGCTTTGTGTATGCTGACGCTATTATTGCTTTTGTAGCGGATCTTCCATTACAAGATGGCTTATCTGCTGCTGGAAAATTCCTATCGCAGTGAACGTGCACCTCTTCCTTCATTTGCAGTTGAAGAGAGGGATTGGTTAGAGGCTCTATCAAGTTCCCCACCTCCACGCTCTGGTAGAGAAGCGGAGTAGCTGCTACCCATAGCATCATCCTCTCATTCCTTGCTACTACAGCCACTGTCTACTCTGCTAGTTTATCTCTTTATCTTGACGAACACATTTCATTGCCTCTTGCTCTTTCTAAAGCTACTGCTAGAGTTTAAAAAAAATGATATTTTCTGCACTTGTAGAAAGAAATTGCCAAATCATCTCTGGTGGTCTCATTTCCATTCTCTCTTACAAGACGCTGAAGTTGGCGAGGAGATCTGAAGACAACTTTCCTTGGCAGCTATTGCTATAGGTGAATCTGCTTCTGTTGGTTCTGATGCCTTTTGGTGCGGGAGAGATCGTGAAAATGTGACCTATAACTACGGCAGTCGTACTAGTTCAGTGAGGAATATGCCTTTCTGATCGTGGAAATAAATCTGTCTACCACAATGAAACGTGCCTGTGGCCTTCATTCTCTTAATCTAAGATGCTCCATATGGATATATTCGGAGGACTTTGCTAGGATAACAGTTTTTGGTGACCGTGAGAATAACAGCATGTTGTGGTCCACAAATCTTAAATGAGCTATGTTCCTATAGATGACCAGGTTGAATCTGTGTATAAAAAATACAAATAATAGAAAGACTGGCAGTTGCCTTGGACAATAGGAACAAACACTTTTTCTATAAACACACTGGAAGTGCGGTGTCATTCTTCCTTTGCTACTACTGCAATCCGCAGTATGTTCATGATTACGAACGTCCAAACCCAATTTATTTCTTTAAAATAGATAAAATGCAATGAAAGTCCCTTCGAATAACATCTATTATCTAACAAATCGAAACACATGATTTGGGGCACTCGTAGTAATTAAAGCTTTTCTTAGACTAAACCTCTTACCAACATGTTTCCTTGTAAACATTCGACCCTCATAATCAGGGCCGGGAGTTAGTGCAGTGAACTACTACTTTTGTGATTTTTTCATTCCAACACTTGGCTACTTGTTTTGTAGCGAAATGTGCTGAATGTGGTTCTAGTGTGTATATATGCCAAGGATAGATCTATGGGCTATGCAGTGCACTGTGCAGATGCATCGTCAAGTTTCTGATGACGAAGAAAGTTCCAATTGATTTGATGATCAGTCACCGGTGAAGAAAACAGCTGCTACACAGATATTCTTGAGTACTGGAGCCAAAAATCACATCTATATGCAAAACGACCAATCAACTGCAGTGGACGGACATCAAGTTCTTCGCGGAGCAGGTCGGAGCAATTTGTGTGAATACATCCTGGCTATTTTGATGTGATATAGCTATATTTTTTATAATTATCTGCTTCTAGCAGTATGGGGTTTGTAGTAGGAGGAATACTTAGACCTTCCAAAGACAAGATGTAGAATTAAGATTAATGGCTTAAGAAATTTTCGTAGTCTACGTCACTTGTTGGGATGGGGTGACTTTTTTTGTTTTTCCTGTTTAGATTCTTGGGTCAATATTGTTGGTTCCTTTGATCTCCTACTTGGTCCTCAAGCATTAACTTCCACTATTTTACGACTGTACTAGCTCCTCCCCCTTTCCTCCGCTTTCGCGTTTTTTTCTCTCTTTCCCCAAAGAAAAAGGAGATAGAAAAATTTAAATACTAGTGTCATCATGTCACTCAATGGATATGCTAACAGGCTACTTCTGATGTTCTCGTGCTAAACTTCCCATTCTTATACGAAACTTCTTTGGCTGTGATTTACCAGATAGCAGTCAATGTACTTCCTTGGAGCGCACTTTACCCAAGATTCAGTTCGCAAATTGATAGCTGTATGAATTATGATGTTGTGATCATCAGCTGTGCTGCAGAATCGTCAAGGACGTTGTTCGGAAGTTTGTGCAGTTATTTTATCAGAAAGCTCGCAAACATCCTGTTCCCAATAATGAAACCCCTCCTCTAACTGGAGATTAAAAAAAAAAAAACAAACACCAAATCGCAACCTAAATCATTATATTAGAAGAGCTTGAACCCTAGAACACAAATACTGACAATTCTGCGCCAAGATTATTTGCGCTCTTGAACAAGCATAATCTGAAGAGGAAATCGAGTTTGATGTTGGGGATATCAACGCTAGGTTATCAATACGCGGATATCATCATTTTGCTGAACTTTGTTAGGTTACCTCAAAGTTGAAAGAGGCCCTATTTGCTGACATAAGTGGACCTTGGAAGGGCTAGCCATTTAATGTTGCTCGCCGTAGTAACATGGTAGAGAAGTGGTTGTTCTTTGTAATCCCAAGCCAACATCAAAGCAAAGAAGGATCCCTTTTAGTCAGAGGGATAGCAGCAGTTTGGTAGCAGACATGCCTGCAGCATACTCATGAGATGAGCTCGTTGCCCTCCGACTGCTGCAACTACCTTAGATGCCCAGCCAGTTTCCTCTATTACTAACCATGGATCCCTCAGACTGACCATCAGGTTTGGCAAAAGGCCGTCCGGTCCTAAATACGACTCCTTCTGACTCATTTCAATGCTTATCGACATCTAAGGCTCTCATTCTGGAACCTTTTCGATTTATCCTGTTATCGTGGGGGTCATCTCTTTGCTTTGAATACTTACTAGCCATCCTCTATCAATGTTACGATATCTCACTTTAGAAGATCCACGAAATTCATTTGACTGATGTGTTACCCAAGTGATTCATCCTTCCTTTACATCTATGCCATTTGCCCCTGATCCATCCTCATTTACTGTTTGAAGAATGAAAGTATCTGCGGGGTACAACTACCTCCACAGGTAAGATCAGTTAACCTTGCGTCTCCAGTTTCTGAAAAAGTCCGGACTGGGTCTTTATCAGTTAAAGCAAGGTTGCCTTCTTCTCAATGTAACAACTGCTTTTTTCTGAATGCTACACCCTTTGGCCTTACAATCAGCATCAGAGAAATTCTGTTAGAAGAATCCTTCAGAGATGGCTCTTTTTGCAGCATCATCACTTTTCTCGACAACTGATGCCTGTTCATGTACCACGCAGTAGCCAAATTTGCAGGAACAATGACTAATCTGAGGCAAGAGCCTTCACTTTACCAAATTTAAACAAATTGCTCAACATTCAAATTGTGTCAAATACCTGAGGGGTCAGGCTAAGAAAGTACGGATTGAACTTTAGACAACTAAGAAAACCATTTCTATCATGATATGATAAACACTGGATGCATTGTTAGTTAATCGTCACATACATTATTTGAGAAGGCAATCATAACATTTCTGGCAATTTGTTTTTATCATTACTCAGTAACTTAGCGAGTCTGAATAGAAAATAATCAGAGAATAATGGATTTGAGGCCTGCAAGTTATATATAGTGATTCTGCATTGACATGATACTTTAGGACCTGAAAGTAAACCCTGACTGGTTTAGCTTAGAGAAAGTAAAGGAAATTCTTGCCGTACAACAATTTGCTTAGAGAAAGCAGCCTGGCGTTGGAGTGTCCCATATCTCAAAAGGCTAGTATTTAGTTAATTGGAATTAAATCAAGGCTTCGCAGGTATATCTAACGAGGAAGATAGGTAAGCTTTCATTTACATGCTAAGCCATCATATGTTTCAAGGTAAACCTTCACTTTGAGATACGGTGAGATCCCGGTAAAGAATCGAGAAAAAAGAAGTACGCGCTTGGTCGTTGGAGTCTAAACAACTCGTGAGATCGATAGAGGGCATTCTTCAGCAGATCACCTTTGGAGATGGCTATTGGATTATGACCAATCAGAAGAAGCACTAAGGGGCAATTACGAGGAGCCTCACCTTTTGTTGTCCACTCCGACTTCCGTCCTTGTCATCATATTCGGGTGCCCTTTGTTGACACCTAAATTTTAATTTCAATTTCAATTTTTATTTATATATTGCAAAAATAAAATGAGATTTATTCTCGCAAAAAAATATTTCCTCATGATTTGCATATTTTATTTTATTCATGTATTTAATTTGGATCGATTTGGACTGTCAGATTGAGCTTAATCAAAGAATTCTAACCCATTGAAACTCTTTAATATTCTAAAATTAAGAGTTTTTAAGCAATTTAAAACTCCTCGATTCAGAATTTCTAATCTAATGGCTCTAATTTAATCCGAACTTAGCTCCTAATCCTACGTCCTCTAAATGAATCTACTAGGGCTCTTGATCTACTCCATAAATAATAGCCTAAGCTTGGGTTCCGGGGAAGCTTCGTTCTTAGAGAGAAACAACGTGAAAGTGGTGAGCGAGGGAGAGAAATTTCTTCACAATTTGGAGTCCTCTCATTGGTCGTTCGTATTGTGGTTGAGAATTTCTGCCAACTAGAGATCTTCATCAAATTCTGGGCAACATCACCAAGTTGTCCTTGCTGTCCAGTCTGAAGCCTCCCATTTGGCGTCATCCTCCACCAGTTAGGAGTCCAATTCAGCCCCTGCTCAGCTACTCCTGCAACAATTCACCGTTGATCCTGCTGCTCGGTGTTCAACAACTGTTGTTCGCTGCTTATATCTCATCATTCGGCTGTGAATCAGCTCAAAACGGGCAGACTCTGGACAAACTTTCCAGATGCACGCGCGCTGGAATTTGCTTGGAACAAACAATTTTGATTTTTTTTATTGCATTCGTGGTTTTTACTGGAAACATGCATGTATGTTATATCGTTTTGACCATATTCGATT
>JAGVVM010017063.1:0-12996 GCA_019149425.1 Psidium friedrichsthalianum
GGTTCGACTGGCATTCTCTACCGTCGCCGCCCGAGGCCGAGAATAGAGCGACAGCTCCTCCGTGCGTCGCCCCGCCTCGCTCGCACCGACACAACCTGACTTAAATGGGTCGACAGCTCCTCTCGGACCAGTCCCGGTGATGGGCCGACGCAGGTGGCAGATGTGATGTCGTTGGTCGACAGTGGCGACGAGCAAGCGTGGCCATAGATGCCGCGACGACTCGGACCAGAGGCGACGACGAGCAGGGCGGAGATGTCACGCGCGAGCTGGACCAGTGGCGGCGCGTCCTAGCTGGTCCCCAACGGCGGCGTCAAGGCGACCCGCACCAGTAGCCGTGCGCGGGCAGACCCGACCGCGGGCCGCGGCAACGCTCGAGCAGATCCAGCAGCCAACGGCGATCAAAGGAGGTAATAGGGTTTGGGCTTTGGTCATTAGAGGGTTTTCTTTTGTCTTCTTTTCTGCATGAGTGTCTGGGCCGGTCGGTTGGGCCCTTTTAAGTTAGTCTGGCCTCTCTTGTGGACCTCGTTAGCAAATTTGGGCCTAGTTTAGGTTTCGGCGAGGATTGAGTTCCGCGGACTGGGCCTATGTCCAGAGCCCAGTCCAGCGGCGGGCGTGCCCGCAGGCCTGCGGGCCCAGGATGGTGAACCCTGGGTCTGCTCCTGTCCGGGTCGAACCCGAAATGACCCGACCCGACCCGGATTTTTTAATTAATAATAAAATAGTGAAAAGTATTAAAAAATTAAAAAAAATTCGGAAAATTTTCAGAAAATCATAAAAAAAGGGGAAATGGCTAGATTAGCCTTATTTTCCTGGTTTCAACTTTTAAAACTCCTGAAAATGACGATTTTGCCCCTTGTCGAATTGTTCCAAAATCATTCGAAACTTTAATTAAATCATTCCCTGAGTCCTTAGAGCTTTACTAAGGATGTCATTCTTGATTTGATGTGTTTATCTACACGTCTTGGGTTCCTTGATTGGGCACGTTACATGCATTGACTGTAATTGATAAGATAGACTTACATTTGCAGGAACACGATAGAAAAACACCCAATTCCGGTATCGAAAAGGCATTGTAGGAAACACCGACCTAACCAAGTCTCCAGACCCTTAATATTGGTTATGTAGAGTCGAACGGCATCTCCTAGTCACTTGATAAGGCTTTCGGTTTGCCTTCCTCAATGATTAGTGGTGACACCTTTTGCATGTATACACACACATGCCACCCGATCACACTAAGATCGAATTCGATATAACCCGCCACAATTTAATATGGGCCTAGGAGGGCTCGAATTAAGCCTGCTCTAGAAGCTTAGCGATCCATTAGCCCGATCAATTTTCGAGATTGGGTCCTAACTTCTCACTCAAAGTATAATGTCAAAATTCAATATAGCTAGAATGCCATTTATCTAGCTCTCTTTAACAAAAAGATAACTCATGAAAGGAGAAATCCAATTTTTTTGTGTGGCGCTATGCACTCTCTAATCTATCAATTAAAGAAAGTAAAGTACTTCCTGAAAACTCTTTACCACCACAGTTTCTATACATAATTACCACCACAGTTTCTATACATAATGAATATACATGCATCAAAAGCCATCAGGAATGGCCCTTCAATCTGCTCATGGTGTGGGTTTCTATGTGATGGTTGAAGCGATTCCTAATAGCTCGTAGCAAAAATGCCACGTCAGCAAAAACTATAGTGCATACCGGGCCCATGGTGAAGTAAGTTCTACAAAATACCACCATGCACTATCCTATACCAATCTTATGAGTAGGAAGAACCCATGTTAGCCCCTTCTAAATTTCTTTGCTAAGATTGAAGTGAATTGCTGTGATTGTAGTCTGTCATTAAAATAGCATGGAAAGAAGAATCTCTTTGCAGAATCCCAATATATGCGATGATCAATCACATGATATTTTGGCCTACCAACAAGTAAAAGCAATTAAATATTGATTGCTGCAATTTATGAAAAAAAAACCGTATTAGCTCAATGAAAGTACACTCTTACCTCTATTTAGTATCTGGGTTAATAATTCCAAATCAAATGACAGCGTCACAGGAGGTGGCTATAGATTGCAGTTGATTCTCATATCTACCGTGATCTAGATGCCCAATTCTATCATATCGTAGATCAAGATGATTTCCTGAGGTGACATAGAAAAAGACATACCAAGACTAAACAAGTCAACTTCTCTTGTTGGTGTGCCCCAGGACAAAGCATCTATGGCGCTTGCCACCTTTAGGTTTCACAATAGAGACATCAGAGATAAAAAAAAAAAAATCTCAAACGAGCGTAGAAGATCAAACTTACAATCGTTAGGATTTTCCCAGATTGAATGCCCTTGGGGGCAATTTGCTAATTCCATATCGGTCCATTTGGCCAATAATGTTTTTCTCTTAGTAATCAGCACATTATTAGGCCTTACATCACCATGGATGATATTTAATCCATGCAAATGACTTAATCCTAATATCATTCCCTGTATCATAAGCAGACATGATTTAAAAAAAAAATGACATCTTAGATAATTGAAATCTTTAGAGCCATAAGAATTACCTCATTAGCTTTAGCAAAAGTAATTACGGATACCCACTAATCATCCATAATTCAAAATTCTCCATTTCTCTCCTAAGAATTTTCAATTTTTCTCTATGTTTTATATTAGGGAAAGAAGAGAAGTCCCTATTTGCAAAAACTGCTTGAACTAGTCCATAAGATTGCCGTCATTACAAAGGTCTTCGCAAATAAATATAAAATATTTCATCTCCAGCACGCCTTCATATAGTACGACATTTGGATGACGATAGTTTAATAAAGTGTCGTTTATTCCTTTCGTTACTTGAGAATGTTCATGGTGAAGCCGCTTCACCGTGATAGGTCGATTGCCATAGCTCCCTGGAAAACAATACTCCCATGACTTTCTAATCCAATTTTATCTGATATACACATAACAATACATAAATTGCTAGACCCTTCAACCAAGTTATTCCACACTTCGAATATATTGTTAGAAGTATCGCCTAACTTTCCACCTTGTCGCACCGTGGGCATTCGTTGGAGCTTCTAATAGTATATTCGAAGTGTGAAATATCTTGGTGATGGGACTAGCAATTCTATCCGTTATTGTATAGTTATGTGTATATCAAATAAAATTAGATTAGGTGGTCATGGGAGTAATGTTTTCCAAGAAAGCATATGGCAAATAGACTGACGCGGTGAAGCGACTTCACCATAAACGTGGCATGAAAAGAAAGGGATAAAAGACACTTTATTAAACTATTGTCGTTTGAATGTCGTATTATACGAAGGTATATTGAAAACGAAGCAATTTATATTTGTTGTGAAGATTTTTGTAATAGCGGTAGTCTTATGGACTTAGTTCAAGAAATTTCTTCAAATATGGACTTCTTTTCTTTCCCTCATATAAAACGCATAGAAAATTGAAAGTTCTTAGGAGGAAAATGAATAATTTTGAATTATGGACGGCTAGTGGGCATCCGTCATTGCTTTTGCTAAAGCTAATGAATTATTCTTGTGGCTGTGAAGATTTCGATTATTTAAGATGTTATTTAGTTATTTTTTTATTATATCTACTTATGATACAAGAAAATGATATTAGGATTGAGTCATTTCATGGATTAGATATCATCCATGGTGATGTAAAGCATAGTAATGTGTTGATTACTAAGAGCCAAACATTATCAGCCAAATGAACCAATATGGGAATTAGCAAATTGCCCTAAGGGCATTCTATCTACGAAAATCCCAACAATGGTAAGTTTGATCTTCTACGCTCGCTTGAGATTTTTTTTTTTAAATCTTTGATGTTTCTATTGTGAAACTCGGTAGCGAGCGCCAGAGATGCTTTGTTGTGCGCAACCAATAAGAGAAGCCGACCTGTTAGTCTTGGGTGCGTCTTCTTCTTCTGTGTCTCCTCTGGAAATCACCCTGATTTATGGTATAATAGAATTGGGCATTTAAGTCACGGTAAAATTCAAAATCAACTATAGTTGTAGTAACCTCTTGTGAGGCTTGTCATTTGATTTGGATATTATTGAACCCAGATCCTAAATAGAGGTAGGAGTGCGCTCTAATACGATTTCATTTTTTTCATAAATTGTCCCAATCAATATTTAATTGCTTTTACTTATAAGTAGGCAAAAAAATATCAAACGTCATTGATCATCTCATGTTTTGGGATTCTGCGAAGAGATTGTTGTTTCTACGCAATGTTAGTGATAGACTCTAATTAGAACAATTCACTTCAAATCTTAGCAAAAAAAATTCAGATGAGGCTAACATGGATTCTTCCCGCTCATAAAGATTGGCACAGGATGGCGCATTTGCAGAACTTACTTCATGATGGGCTTGGTATGCGCTATAGTTTGCTGATGTGGCATCTTTGCCGCGAACTATCAATAATCGCTTCAACCATCACACATAAACCCCATACCTTCAACAGATCAAAGGACTATCTCCCGATGGGTTGAAGCATATTATTCTAACCGATCTCCTACTCTTTTGATGCATGTATATTCAGTTATGTATAAAAACTATGACGATGAAGAAGTTTTCAGGAAGTAGTTTACTTTCTTTAATTGACATACTAGAGGGTGCATAGCGCTACACAAAAAAACTCATTTTCTCCTTCCATGAGTTATTTTTTCATTAAAGAGAGCGGACAAAATGGCATTCTTGCTACACTGGATTTTGACATTGGTGTTAATCAAACTTGGCTGGTACATACTTATGTACAGATTTAATTGTTTCTCATTCCATCAAGCATAGCGAAAAGATTCCCCCACTCAAATATTGCCACTTTATTTGAATTTTCAAATGATGTTTGTTCTTCTACATCTGATCAAATGACCTAGACTGATCAAATGGGTGTTTCAAATCCATAGACTGAGGTGGGTAGTCCATCCATTTGTAATCCGACTCATAATTCCTAAAACTCATAATTCCTAAAACCTGAACGGATGCACCAAATCAACCAAAGAAAAAGAGTTGAAACTCGCGCTCTCGTGTATGGCAAAAAAGAGATGTGAGCAAGCCAAGTAACAGAGGATTGATGCAAAAGAGTCGACGAAGAACTCATGCGATCATCTATCTGCGAGTCATACATCAATATGCATCTCCAACTTCTCAAGGTCTAATACTTCTATCTGCTCATCCTTTTCATGCTCATATATGGATTGCAACCATTCGCATGAACATAGTTGTACGCTCTGCATTGATTTTTAGGTACACAAATAGGGTAAAATTATGATTTTCAATGTACTGATTATTGAGGATGAAAGTAGTCAATGTTTTGGAAGTAGAACATTTCCTCATCAGGTGTGCTTAACTAGAGGCACTTGTTAACATAACCCTTCATAACAAACTGAAAGAAGGCACTAATGCTTAGGTAAACTGATGTTGAAACCAAATTCTAGGCAACACGTGGAGCTTGAGCACACTGACCAAGTGATATTAGAGCCCATTTTCCGGATATCCCAAAGTTTGTTCGTCTGATCTTTGCCATTTGGTATGAAATAACGATTATCACCACGGCCCTCAACAAACCATGACAAATAGGGTCGCAGCATGATCGCGCATTAAGAATATTGGGCCATGCTCACGGGCACCGCCGAGATGAACTAGCAGCATAACAAGGTTTTTGTGAGCAGATACTTTCTCAGATGAGACGACACCGTACTTGCATCAATAGATCGTTTGAAGGAGCAGCTTGGAAAGGTAAAAAAAGTGAAACAACCCTTATAAAAAAAAAAAAAGAATGGCTTCCACTTACTTCCGCTCGACAATGCTAAAAAATCCAGGCCAAGAATACAACATCGAGTGGACGGGAAAAATGTTGTTGTAATTTTAGTACAACAACATTTTTCCCGTCCACTCGATGTTGTATTCTTGGCCTGGATTTTTAGCATTGTCGAGCGGAAGTAAGTGGAAGCCATTCTTTTTTTTTTTTTATAAGGGTTGTTTCACTTTTTTACCTTTCCAAGCTGCTCCTTCAAACGATCTATTGATGCAAGTACGGTGTCGTCTCATCTGAGAAAGTATCTGCTCACAAAAAAACCTTGTTATGCTGCTAGTCATCTCGGGCGGTGCCCGTGAGCATGGCCCAATATTCTTAATGCGCGATCATGCTGCGACCCTATTTGTCATGGTTTGTTGAGGGCCGTGGTGATAATCGTTATTTCATACCAAATGGCAAAGATCAGACGAACAAACTTTGGGATATCCGGAAAATGGGCTCTAATATCACTTGGTCAGTGTGCTCAAGCTCCACGTGTGCCTAGAATTTGGTTTCAACATCAGTTTACCTAAGCATTAGTGCCTTCTTTCAGTTTGTTATGAAGGGTTATGTTAACAAGTGCCTCTAGTTAAGCACACCTGATGAGGAAATGTTCTACTTCCAAAACATTGACTACTTTCATCCTCAATAATCAGTACATTGAAAATCATAATTTTACCCTATTTGTGTACCTAAAAATCAATGCAGAGCGTACAACTATGTTCATGCGAATGGTTGCAATCCATATATGAGCATGAAAAAGGATGAGCAGATAGAAGTATTAGACCTTGAGAAGTTGGAGATGCATATTGATGTATGACTCGCAGATAGATGATCGCATGAGTTCTTCGTCGACTCTTTTGCATCAATCCTCTGTTACTTGGCTTGCTCACATCTCTTTTTGCCATACACGAGAGCGCGAGTTTCAACTCTTTTTCTTGGTTGATTTTGGTGCATCCGTTCAGGTTTTAGGAATATGAGTTTTAGGAATTATGAGTCGGATACAAATGGATGGACTACCCACCTCAGTCTATGGATTTGAAACACCCATTTGATCAGTCTAGGTCATTTGATCAGATGTAAGAAGAAACAAACATCATTGAAAATTCAAATAAAGTGGCAATATTGAGTGGGGGAATCTTTCGCTATGCTTGATGGAATGAGAAACAAATTAAATCTGTACATAAGTATGTACCAGCCAAGTTGATTAACACCAATGTCAAAATCCAGTGTAGCAAGAATGCCATTTTGTCCGGCTCTCTTTAATGAAAAATAACTCATGGAAGGAGAAAATGAGTTTTTTGTGTAGCGCTATGCACCCTCTAGTATGTCAATTAAAGAAAGTAAACTACTTCCTGAAAACTTCTTCATCGTCATAGTTTTATACATAACTGAATATACATGCATCAAAAGAGTAGGAGATCGGTTAGAATAATATGCTTCAAACCCATCGGGAGATAGTCCTTTGATCTGTTGAAGGTATGGGGTTTATGTGTGATGGTTGAAGCGATTATTGATAGTTCGCGGCAAAGATGCCACATCAGCAAAACTATAGCGCATACCAGCCCATCATGAAGTAAGTTCTGCAAATGCGCCATCCTGTGCCAATCTTTATGAGCGGGAAGAATCCATGTTAGCCTCATCTGAATTTTTTTGCTAAGATTTGAAGTGAATTGTTCTAATTAGAGTCTATCACTAACATTGCGTAGAAACAACAATCTCTTCGCAGAATCCCAAAACATGAGATGATCAATGACGTTTGATATTTTTGCCTACTTATAAGTAAAAGCAATTAAATATTGATTGGGACAATTTATGAAAAAAAATGAAATCGTATTAGAGCGCACTCCTACCTCTATTTAGGATCTGGGTCAATAATATCCAAATCAAATGACAAGCCTCACAAGAGGTTACTACAAACTATAGTTGATTTGAATTTACCGTGACTTAAATGCCCAATTCTATTATACCATAAATCAGGGTGATTTCCAGAGGAGACACAGAAGAAGAAGACGCACCCAAGACTAAACAGGTCGGCTTCTCTTATTGGTGCGCACAAACAAAGCATCTCTGGCGCTCGCTACCGAGGTTTCACAATAGAAACATCAAAGATTTAAAAAAAAAAAATCTCAAGCGAGCGTAGAAGATCAAACTTACCATTGTTGGGATTTTCGTAGATAGAATGCCCTTAGGGCAATTTGCTAATTCCCATATTGGTTCATTTGGCTGATAATGTTTGGCTCTTAGTAATCAACACATTACTATGCTTTACATCACCATGGATGATATCTAATCCATGAAAATGACTCAATCCTAATATCATTTTCTTGTATCATAAGTAGATATAATAAAAAAAATAACTAAATAACATCTTAAATAATCGAAATCTTCACAGCCACAAGAATAAATTCATTAGCTTTAGCAAAAGCAATGACGGATGCCCACTAGCCGTCCATAATTCAAAATTATTCATTTTCCTCTAAGAACTTTCAAATTTTCTATGCGTTTTATATGAGGGAAAGAAAAGAAGTCCATATTTGAAGAAATTCTTGAACTAAGTCCATAAGACTACCGCTATTACAAAATCTTCACAAACAAATATAAATTGCTTCGTTTTCAATATACCTTCGTATAATACGACATTCAAACGACAATAGTTTAATAAAGTGTCTTTTATCCCTTCTTTCATGCCAACGTTTATGGTGAAGTCGCTTCACCGCGTCAAGTCTATTTGCCATATGCTTTCTGGAAAACATTACTCCCATGACCACCTAATCTAATTTATTTGATATACACATAACTATACAATAACGGATAGAATTGCTAGTCCCATCACCCAAGATATTTCACACTTCGAATATACTATTAGAAGCTCCAACGAATGCCCACGGTGCGACAAAGGTGGAAAGTTAGGCGATACTTCTAACAATATATTCGAAGTGTGGAATAACTTGGAAGGGTCTAGCAATTTATGTATTGTTATGTGTATATCAGATAAAATTGATTAGAAAGTCATGGGAGTATTGTTTCCAGGGAAGCTATGGCAATCGACCTATCACGGTGAAGCGGCTTCACCATGAACATTCTCAAGTAACGAAAGGAATAAACGACACTTTATTAAACTATCGTCATCCAAATGTCGTACTATATGAAGGCGTGCTGGAGATGAAATATTTTATATTTATTTGCGAAGACCTTTGTAATGACGGCAATCTTATGGACCTAGTTCAAGCAGTTTTTGCAAATAGGGACTTCTCTTCTTTCCCTAATATAAAACATAGAGAAAAATTGAAAATTCTTAGGAGAGAAATGGAGAATTTTGAATTATGGATGATTAGTGGGTATCCGTAATTACTTTTGCTAAAGCTAATGAGGTAATTCTTATGGCTCTAAAGATTTCAATTATCTAAGATGTCATTTTTTTTTAAATCATGTCTGCTTATGATACAGGGAAATGATATTAGGATTAAGTCATTTGCATGGATTAAATATCATCCATGGTGATGTAAGGCCTAATAATGTGCTGATTACTAAGAGAAAAACATTATTGGCCAAATGGACCGATATGGGAATTAGCAAATTGCCCCCAAGGGCATTCAATCTGGGAAAATCCTAACGATTGTAAGTTTGATCTTCTACGCTCGTTTGAGATTTTTTTTTTTTTATCTCTGATGTCTCTATGTGAAACCTAAAGGTGGCAAGCGCCATAGATGCTTTGTCCTGGGGCACAACCAACAAGAGAAGTTGACTTGTTTAGTCTGGGTATGTCTTTTCTATGTCACCTCAGGAAATCATCTTGATCTACGATATGATAGAATTGGGCATCTAGATCACGGTAGATATGAGAATCAACTGCAATCTATAGCCACCTCCTGTGACGCTGTCATTTGATTGGAAATTAAAACCCAGATACTAAATAGAGGTAAGAGTGTACTTTCATTGAGCTAATACGGTTTTTTTTCATAAATTGCAGCAATCAATATTTAATTGCTTTACTTGTTGGTAGGCCAAAAATATCAAATGTGATTGATCATCGCATATATTGGGATTCTGCAAAGAGATTCTTCTTTCCATGCTATTTTAATGACAGACTACAATCACAGCAATTCACTTCAAATCTTAGCAAAGAAATTAGAAGGGGCTAACATGGGTTCTTCCTACTCATAAAGATTGGTATAGGATAGTGCATGGTGGTATTTGTAGAACTTACTTCACCATGGGCCCGGTATGCACTATAGTTTTGCTGACGTGGCATTTTTGCTACGAGCTATTAGGAATCGCTTCAACCATCACATAGAAACCCACACCATGAGCAGATTGAAGGGCCATTCCTGATGGCTTTTGATGCATGTATATTCAATTATGTATAGAAACTGTGGTGGTAATATGTATAGAAACTGTGGTGGTAAAGAAGTTTTCAGGAAGTACTTTACTTTCTTTAATTGATAGATTAGAGAGTGCATAGCGCCACACAAAAAAATTGGATTTCTCCTTTCATGAGTTATCTTTTGTTAAAGAGAGCTAGATAAAATGGCATTCTAGCTATATTGAATTTTGACATTATACTTTGAGTGAGAAGTTAGGACCCAATCTCGAAAATTGATCGGGCTAATGGATCGCTAAGCTTCTAGAGCAGGCTTAATTCGAGCCCTCCTAGGCCCATATAAATTGTGGCGGGTTATATCGAATTCGATCTTAGTGTGATCGGGTGGCATGTGTGTGTATACATGCAAAAAGGTGTCACCACTAATCATTGAGGAAGGCAAACCGAAAGCCTTATCAAGTGACTAGGAGATGCCGTTCGACTCTACATAACCAAATATTAAGGGTCTGGAGACTTGGTTAGGTCGGTGTTTCCTACAATGCCTTTTCGATACCGGAATTGGGTGTTTTCTATCGTGTTCCTGCAAATGTAAGTCTATCTTATCAATTACAGTCAATGCATGTAACGTGCCCAATCAAGGAACCCAAGACGTGTAGATAAAACACATCAAATCAAGAATGACATCCTTAGTAAAGCTCTAAGGACTCAGGGAATGATTTAATTAAAGTTTCGAATGATTTTGGAACAATTCGACAAAGGGGCAAAATCGTCATTTTCAGGAGTTTTAAAAGTTGAAACAGGAAAATAAGGCTAATCTAGCCATTTCCCCTTTTTTATGATTTTCTGAAAATTTTCCGAATTTTTTTAATTTTTTAAATACTTTTCACTATTTTATTATTAATTAAAAAAATCCGGGTCGGGTCGGGTCATTTCGGGTTCGACCCGGACAGGAGCAGACCCAGGGTTCACCATCCTGGGCCCGCAGGCCTGCGGGCACGCCCGCCGCTGGGACTGGGCTCTGGACATAGGCCCAGTCCGCGGAACTCAATCCTCGCCGAAACCTAAACTAGGCCCAAAATTTGCTAAACGAGGTCCACAAGAGAGGCCAGACTAACTTAAAAAGGCCCAACCGACCGGCCCAGACACTCATGCAGAAAAGAAGACAAAAGAAAACCCTCTAATGACCAAAGCCCAAACCCTATTACCTCCTTTGATCGCCGTTGGCTGCTGGATCTGCTCGAGCGTTGCCGCGGCCCGCGGTCGGGTCTGCCCGCGCACGGCTACTGGTGCGGGTCGCCTTGACGCCGCCGTTGGGGACCAGCTAGGACGCGCCGCCACTGGTCCAGCTCGCGCGTGACATCTCCGGCCCTGCTCGTCGTCGCCTCTGGTCCGAGTCGTCGCGGCATCTATGGCCACGCTTGCTCGTCGCCACTGTCGACCAACGACATCACATCTGCCACCTGCGTCGGCCCATCACCGGGACTGGTCCGAGAGGAGCTGTCGACCCAGTTAAGTCAGGTTGTGTCGGTGCGAGCGAGGCGGGGCGACGCACGGAGGAGCTGTCGCTCTATTCTCGGCCTCGGGCGGCGACGGTAGAGAATGCCAGTCGAACGTGGGTGTACGCGAGGAGTCCGCGTCCGTCTCGATCTCCCTCTGCTGATCCCTCTACGTCGTGCTTTCTCTCTCTGTCTCGTTTTTCTCTCAGCCTCTCCTCTGTGCCTCTCTGCGGCGTTCTCTTTTTGCCCTTCTTTTTTGAACGTGAGAAAACCAGGAAGAAGAGTCCAAACCAGACTCCCTCTCCCTCTTTGAGCTCCCTTCTTGCGCTTTTTCTTCTGTTCGGTCCTTCTTTTGTTTCGGCAAACTCTTCTGTTAACTCTGTCTTCTCTTTTGTCTTTTGTAGCCAAAGAACCCCCACCCAGGGAGCGCCCTCTCCCTCTGAACTTCTTCCGTTTCTGTTTTCTAACCCTCGGTTTAGACTTCGTTTTATGGGACTCTTCCCTTTTCTTTTCTTTGATTCTCACCAACCCAGAAAAAACCTTAATGGAACCCCATTAATACTCTGCCTCGGTTTGCATTTTAAAGCCGATCGAAGCTCAACCTACCGCTGTCTTCTTTGTCTCTTCTGTGCTCAGGAGATCACCCAAAAGCAGAGGGGATCATGAAGCAGACGCGCAGAGGACGACGGGCAGCAGTGACAAGCTTATGGTGATTATTCCCCCCTGGCGCCCTGTGCCGACAGAGAAAGGAGAAACCCAGGTGCCACTTTTGCTTCTGCTCAGGGTGGAAAGAGGTCCTGCCGGCCGATCGGTTTTGAACCAGCAGATGAAAATCAGAACTTGTTCATTTTGTGTTGATAGCTTTTTTGGTGTTTTTTTTTTTTTGGTAAAGATAGCTTTTTTGGTGTTCGTGTGCACAGAGAACAAAATTTGTTGATGAAATCAAGTAATGACAGAACAAACTTCCCCAATTCTTAAAATTGGAGGTAACTAGTGTAAATAGGTGTAACATAATGTGCTGTTTGTAGTTTGAAATGATCTAAAGCTCGACTTTCTGATTGCCTAGATGATCTGTTCACTGTTCTTTTGGCTTTACTGCCTTTCATTTGGATTGTTTCGGGTGACGTTTTCAAACAGGGTGATTACCCTCATTGTTTCACTGTTAACTAGTTATCGGATGCCCACAGGCATTGTACAAATAAAATACGGACATCTAAAACATAAACCAGAAAACATAAACATGTCAGATTCTTTATCCGTGGACGTTGCCAGAGGTGGACTAGCGGAACATCCTTGATCCTTGCCGACCCTCTCCATGTCCCTCTAGGAACGCGGGAAATCGCACCCTTCAAGCCCTAGGCGATGCCATAAGAATGGCAC
>JAGVVM010017065.1:0-14293 GCA_019149425.1 Psidium friedrichsthalianum
TTCTAGAAAAAATAAATCTTAAGAGGGAGAAGCCAGAATATGCCCGGGGCCAAGATCCGGTAATTATTCCCTCGCAAATTTAATGGGTAATTTATGTACCTTAATCTATCTGATCTAAGAGGTCTGTGCAGGGGCGGATCTTTTTTTGGATTGAGGAGCTAGATAGAATTAATGCGGTTTGGATTGTGGTGCAATGAGGAAGAAAATGGGGTCACATTGGCGGTTTACAATAAGGAAAATAATACACTAAACCGGGAATAATAAAACAACCAGCTGCAAAGCAAGGTACCCCGCTTAGGGTAGCGCTAGTACAGAGTTTGTTGGAAAGCCGACTCAAAGGGAGAGATAGGTTTCCTAAAGGGAGAGGGAGAGTGTAGGGGGGGGGGGACAAGAATTGGGGGCAGGGACCGTTTGGGGGCTTGCTTGGGGGGGGGGACCCAGCTTCCCCTGCTGTGAAGCGTTCAAAAATGGTAAGTATTTCTCACACTCTCCTCCCCATCATCAGAGGGTCCCTTTTAGGGGTGCGGCTAAAAAAAAAAAATAAAAATCAACCTCACCTTTCAGGTCCGGGGGAGCGGTAGAATCAGTACGAAGCGGAGTTCGCAAGATTTGTCAAGATTCGCGTCAAAGAAACTGATAGGTAGAATCCCTGGGTATAAGCGCTAGAGGTTCCGGACGGTTGAAGCCGGAACGTGCTCTTCCGTAGCCACAACTAATCCCACAACGGTTTAAGGGATATGGTACGATTGAGAGATGGCACAGAGATAGAAAGAAAGGGACATACTAGAAAGATAAAAAACGGGGGCAAACCCCGGCATCTGGGGGGGGATCGCGTGTTACATTACCAAAACACCTAAGACAGAGGAAAAACAGGAGCTGGGGAAAAAGACCAATGTAATAGACAATCGAAGATTTATCCCTCCTGCCCGAGGAAATTTGAGGAAGCCGAACTATTTGTCAGGATTGTTATGTCGAGAGTGTGGACGAAGGCATGTGAGTGGTCCATGCCCTGTCAGAACAGGGGCATGTTTCAAGTGTGGAAAGATGGGGCATCAAGCAAGGTTCTGTCAGCAGAGAGCCCCTGGACCTCAGTTTCAGCCGCCTAGACTCCAGGCAGGACCTCAAAATGGAACAGTTCCTCAAGGAAACCAGAATCGACCTCCCGCCCAAGGACGAGTGTATGCTGTGGCGCGAAAGGACGCAGAGAATGCGCCCGGCGTGATCACAGGTACCGTTTCTCTCTGTGACCATGCTGCATATGGCTTTATTTGACCCTGGAGCGTCGCATTCGTTTATATCTGAGCAGTTTGTGAAGTTGGCTGGTGTTGAAATGAGACCATTAGAAGTGTTATTGCATGTGGTGTGACTCCATTGAAGGATACTGTGATTGCTCTGTTTGGTTGTCCTGCTGCATGTAAGATTGTGTGTGATGGTAGAGAAGAGTTGATTGATTTGGTAGTACTGCCCATGTATGATTTTGATGTGATAATTGGTATGGATTTGGCTAGTTAAGCATGGTGCAGTTATTGATTGTGGTAGTAGGGTGATTCACAACTTAATCCAGTGGGTCACCCTAGATATGAAATTTTAGGGAACCGAGGTGGAACCTCGATCCCTTGGATAATCGTCAATTGAAGCGCACTAAGTTGATGGATGAAGGTGTCCTGGATTCCTAGCTTCGGTAATGGATTCGTCAGTTAAAGAAGTGAAGCTTGAGGATGTACCAATAGTATGTGAATTTCCAGATGTTTTTCCTCAAGAGTTGCCAGGATTGCCACCGGAAAGGGAAGTAGAGTTCGTGATCGAATTAGCCCCTGGAACGGAGCAGCGATTTCAAAAGCACCTTATAGGATGGCGTTATCAGAGTTGAAGGAGTTAAAGGTGCAACTGCAAGAATTATTGGACAAAGGATTTATTCGTCCAAGTGCTTCGCCATGGGGTGCACCAGTGTTGTTTGTAAGGAAGAAGGATGGGACATTGCGTTTATGCATTGACTATCGGCAGTTGAACCAAGTGACTGTTAAGAATAAGTATCCACTGCCAAGGATCGATGATCTGTTTGATCAGTTGCAGGGAGCGTCAGTATTTTCAAAGGTTGATTTGAGGACAGGTTATCACCAGTTAAGGATCAAGAAGGAGGATGTGCCAAAGACGGCATTCGGACAAGATACGGGCATTATGAATTTAACGGTTATGCCCTTTGGATTGACGAATGCTAGTCTCAGCGCTTTCAGTATGGATATGATGAATCGGGTATTCAAGGAGTTTTTGGACCAGTTCGTCATTGTGTTCATTGACGATATTTTGATATACTTCACAAAAAGCTCTAAGGACCATGAGTTGCATTTGGATATTGTTTTACGGACCCTAAGAGAGCACTCACTTTATGCCAAGTTTAGTAAATGTGAGTTTTGGCTTAATCGAGTGGTCGTTCCTTGGACATGTTATCTCTGGAGAAGGAATCTCAGTTGGACCCATCGAAGATCGAGGCAGTTGAGAAGTGGCCAAGGCCGACATCAGTCACAGAAGTAAGAAGCTTTCTGGGGTTAGCAGGTTATTACAGACGCTTCGTGGAAAGGTTTTCCGCGATAGCAACTCCTCTAACGCACTTGTTAAAAAGGAAACGAAGTTCAAGTGGACGGATAAATGCGAGGAGAGTTTTCAGGAGCTTAAGTATAAGCTGACGACCGCACCGGTGTTGACAATTCCGTCAGGATCTGGAGGATTTGAAATTTATAGTGACGCTTCGTTAAAGGGACTTGGATGTGTCTTGATGCAGTATGGACGAGTAGTAGCATATGCATCTCGACAATTAAGGCCTCACGAGATGAATTATCCGACGCACGATTTGGAACTCGCAGCAGTTGTGTTTGCGTTGAAGATATGGAGGCATTATCTGGTGGGGGAAAAGTTTCAGATTTACACGGATCATCAGAGTTTGAAATATTTGTTTCGCAAAAAGAATTGAATATGAGACAACGTCGGTGGATGGAGCTATTGAAGGATTATGATTGCGAAATTTTGTATCACCCAGGAAAGGCAAACCGAGTTGCGGATGCTCTTAGTAGAAAATCAAGCATCGCGCAGATGATAGTCAAGGAATGGACCCTACTAAAAGAAGTAAGAGACTCGGAATTCAAAATAGAGATAGGAAATCTCTCGAGTCTAATGGCCACGTTGAGAATCGAACCGAGAATTCAGGCAAGAATTAAGGAACTACAGCCTACGGACCCTGAACTTCAAAAGGTATTGGCGATGGATGTAGCCAAGAGAAAGCCTGAGTTCCAAGTCATGGAAGATGGGATTTTGAAGTTTCGTGGACGGCTCTGCGTACCAAATGATGCTGAATTAAAAGAAGCAATTCTATTTGAGGCTCATCGAAGCAGTTATAGTATCCACCCTGGTAGCACAAAGATGTATCAGAATCTACGTCAACACTATTGGTGGAATGGAATGAAAGTGGATGTAGCCAAGTATGTGGCTAAGTGTTTGACGTGTCAACAAGTAAAAGCACAGCATTGTAAGCCTGGTGGATTGCTCCAACCCTTAGAGATCCCAGAATGGAAATGGGAGCATGTCACGATGGACTTCGTGACGGGTTTACCCAGGAGTCAGCGAGGTAATGACTCAATATGGGTTGTGATCGATAGATTGACCAAGTCGGCTCATTTTATAGCTGTGCGAAAGGACCTCGCTTTGGAAAGTTGGCAGAACTGTATGTGCGCCAAGTGGTTCGCCTACATGGTGTTCCAGTGTCAATCACGTCCGATCGTGATCCAAGGTTTACGGCGACCTTCTGGAAGGGTCTGCAGACAGCGTTGGGATCAGAACTGAAATTTAGTACGGCGTATCATCCGCAAACTGATGGACAGACAGAAAGGACGATTCAGACGCTTGAGGACATGTTACGAGCGTGCGTCATAGATTTTAAAGGCGGATGGGAAGACCAGTTGCATTTGGTGGAATTTGCGTATAACAACAGCTATCAACAGAGCTTAAAAATGGCACCATTCGAAGCTTTGTATGGCAGGGCGTGCAGAACTCCGTTATGTTGGGATGAGGTTGGCGAAAGAAGGATAACGGGCCCGGAATTGGTTCAACAGTCAGTTGAGGCTGTCAAAGTTATCAGAGACAGATTGAAAACGGCTCAAAGTCGTCAAAGAGTTATGCAGACAAAAGACGAAGGTCACTGGAGTTCCAAGTTGGGGACCATGTGTTTCTAAAGGTATCACCAATGCGAGGACTATCTCGATTTGGAAAAAAAGGAAAACTGAGCCCGAGTTTTGTAGGCCCATTCGAGATTTTGGAGCGCATTGGGAATTTGGCCTATCGTCTGGCGTTGCCGCCCAACTTATCGCAAGTGCATAATGTATTCCACGTATCAATGTTAAGAAAGTATGAGCCAGATAAGAGCCATATACTCGATCATGAAGTCATTGAAGTTGACGATCGAGTTTCGTACGTGAAAAGACCAGTAAGGATTGAGGATCGCAGAGAGCAAGTCTTGAGAAATAAAACGATCCAGCTGGTTAAAGTAGTCTGGGAACATCATGGAACCGAAGGCGCACGTGGGAAAGCGAAGACGAGATGAGGCGCAAATACCCCAGTTTATTTGAATAGTTTGATGTATTAGTATGTTGTAATTTCGAGGACGAAATTTCTTAAGAGGGGAAGAATTGTAACATTCTGAATTTCGACCCCTGTTTGGGACTTGAATATAGAATGGATATGTCATGGATGCACTATTAATGAATTCCACTCGAAACTGATCACTTCGAGATAACTGACCAAAAGGGAAGGGCTATCTAGGAAAATAAGTACGTGGACCAATTGGTCGATACGCGTAACTCCTAACAGCCACCCGTTAGTTTGAGAATTTCATTATAGCTGCTATCTTATGAATTTGGCCACGAATTGAGTTCCGAATAGGATAATCGATTTTCAAGAGCGTTGCAGTTGCTAAATTTGGATATTGACGAGGAAGGTTCGGAAATTGATAGTTTGGACTCGGAGTGCCGAGAAGGAAGGCAAAAATTAAAAATTTTTGTCGAGTCCCCGATTTGCTCTAGATTCAGTGGCTAGGGTGTGAGATGAATTTTAGCGAAGTCAGAAAAATTTTCCGAGATCATCTCGAGTCATTTTCCCTTCGCGATTGAGCCAAAATAACACCGATTCTGTCCCAATCAGTCCCGTTTTGGCACGAATTTTGAGGATTGACCAGTCAAACTTGCTCTCCAAGTTTTGACCAGATTGGATAAGCTTTGACCAACTTTTGGTCAAATCGATGAATAGTAACCGAATAGATATTTTAATTATTTTTATTTTCTTATTTTTTTATTTTTTTTTTATTTTCTCAAATAATGGACTTCTTTCTCTCTCTTATTCTTCATCATTCACGGAGAACCCTCACCTCCCCTTCACTATTCCACCATAGAAACCACTTTTCTCTCTTTTCTCTCTCCCTCTCATTTGGCTCCAAATTCTGGCTGCAGACTTCAACCGGCCACTGACAAAAATCGGTAAGTTGGATTCTCGCAATTTTGGATATGTTGTAGTTCAATGTCTTACGGTTCTAACCCAACTTGAATCGCCTCAATCCGAGGTCGTTTGACCCTTCAAATGTATTTTCTCGTATCAGTCGACGAAACTGTTTTCTGGGTGCCGAATTTCTGTTTTGTTCTAATTGATATATGTCGACCCCGGCTGCCCTTGGATCTCATTTCCATGTCAAATATGTGATTTCTAGTTCATTTTGGTGTCGGTTCAGCCCTTGTACAGCCCCGGTTCTCGCTGGTTTGGCCGTCCTCTTCCACGCGCCGCGCCGTGCGTCGCCGCCAGTCTTGATTGCTGTTGTTCACAACCTCTGCACAGCCCCGTTTCCTTGGCTTATCAAGCTTTCTTTGGTAAGTCGCATCCTTAATCTCGTGTAGGATGTCAGTATTGCCTGGATTAACTCTAGGACGCGATACGGGGTAAATCGCTTGAGGAAAATTGACTGACTTTGAGATATTTGTGTGTATATAGTGGCTGTTGAGACTTATAGTGCGCTGGACGCACTTGAATTGTGGCTGTTTCTGAATAAATAATTCTGTCCTTGAGTGCGATTGTGGGCCCCGTTTGTCTGGAGCTTGAGAAATGAGAAATTTGACCAATCGGGGATCAAATGGACCCAATTCGGAAGTGAGGGTGTCAACTGCGACACTTTAGAGATTTTGAACGGTACTGGTGATGAGATTTGAGGACCGTCCTTGTGAGCTTAGAAAGGGTTCACGTGATGTCGGTGGCCCAATTTGACGGTTCAAGTGAGAAAGGACAGGATAGCTAATCTCTGATGCAATTGCGTTTGCTAGCCAAGAATGATCGGCTTAGATGCTTTATTGAGTCGAGATTATATATTCGAACTGCTTGGCTTGAATTGTGTATGAGTCATTTGATGACATTACATTTGAATTATCTGCCTGATTATGCCGTTTGATTTATCAAACGCAATGGAATTGCTTGATGAGAATGGTGTCTCATAATGATAGTACGGCAGATAATGTTGTGAGAAATGAAACCCTGAGGCGGTACCATTACGCGGGGGGTAATTGGTGAAGAAATGCGGGTGCCGACCTGAGGGGTACTATTACGCGGGTCGAGCAGCGGGTGCCAGTCTGAGGCGGTACTATTAACACGCGGCGTGAGGCACGGGTACCAACCTGAGCGGTATTACTACGCGGGTTTTAGTACGGACCTGAGGCGGTTTTCAAAAACGCGGGTCCTGAGGATTAATGGGTCAAAAGTTGAGACTGAAAAATGGCATACATATGCATTTGAACTTGCTATCTGAAATTGAGACAATTTTATTTTGTATTCTTGGCCCATGAGGGTAAGTAAACTATTGATTGCTATCCTCTGCATGTGATATTGTTGGGGTACACGTGTTTAGATTACTTACTTGTGATTGCTTACTGGAGTTGGTTCTAGGGATATTTGGTATCCTGAGAGGGATTTAGGGTGAACTTGCTGAGATTAGTTCTCATGGGTGATTTCCCCATTTTTTCAGACCCCAGACCGCCGCAGTGAATGCGATCCTAGTAAGGTAGGGGATCGAGTTGGATATTGAGTCGGAAACTCAGCTTTTTCTTGGATCGGATGGTGGGGGCGGATGCTTGATGAGCACAGTGGAGTTGAAGCCCTTTTGTAGAAATTTGTATGGTTTGCTTGTAGTCGAGATAGAAATTGCCGACCTAAGCCCTTTTTTGTTAAAGGTCGAGCTATAAGATGTCAAAGGACGACATGAATTTTGATTGTGCATATTTGATGTCGCCCAACCGATGTAATATAATATGATGTATATAAGGAGTGGTTTGATGTAAATTAGATTGGTTGGTCTCTCTATCTATCCCTTTCTGTGCATGAAGTTGAAGGAGCTCGTTTCCGTTGCCTAAGGAACTCTGAGATCGTTTGGACAACGACGAGTATCCTGGGCCGTCGTTCCTGTTATCTAATCGAGATCGTAACGGTAATAGGGATGTCGCGTGGCTCCGGGCGGGGTCGGGGAGAAGGGGGGCGTGACATAGTCGCCATGAGACGAATTTGAGTTTGATAGTAGGAGTGTCGAGGGAGGAGTGTTTGAACAAGTGATCGTTAGAGGAAGTACATCTACATTAGATGGTAAAGATGAAAGGGGAAGAGAGGAGGGCAAGGAACACCAGAGCGATGGATATGAAGACCGGCGCAAGATAGTTGACAAAATCTTCCGAAGGATACGAAGGGCGCGAGTCCGACGTTTGGTGAGGTTCATCAGCGAGACGATAGATACCGCTAGATAAGATGTGAGTAATGATAGGGAATGGCGGTGTGGGAGAAGGCAAGGGATTAATATTCCACAGCGAAGACCATTTCCGATTGAAGTGGAATCTCACCATATAAATTGATTGGTCGAGACCCAAACTGGCGAGCTTTTTATTCTTGCGAAGCCAAGACAAAGATGAAATTGTGTGGCAGTGAATGGGTTCTCACTAACATCTAGGTATTCGAGGTTGCTAAGATTATCAAAAATGAAACTGGGATGGATCCTGAGAAATGGCAACTGTTTATGTCGAGATAAGTCAAGGAAAGAAGTTTTCCGATTGACGCAGGTAGCGACCCTGTTAAATTGCATGTGGTGGATTGAAGATTCAATATTTGCAAGGAGCGGAGATTACCAATTGAAGTGGGCAGCTCTCCAGAAAAGCTCGTGCCAAGCAGTCGTAGCTCTTCAAGAGGACTACTCGAGTTGAAGTTGCGCAATCGTCCCGTGAGAGCTTTATTGTCTGCCAACCCGAGGTGTCGCAACTTCGGTAAATTGAAAATGGTAGACGGAAATACACCGTGTAGGTTGCACACATCCATGTTTAGCAATGTCAGAGAGACAGATTCACCATAGTATTGGGCACTTCAGACGACATGTTGACGACGCCTAGGAGAAGTACTTCCAGGCTTGTGAGATTTTGAGCTAGGCTTCTCAGGCCCGGCGCCTTCATCTCCAACAAAATTGTAGAAGCATATGGATCCAAATTGCAACACAAGTCAAGGTACACCAACCTCGTCAGCTTGAAAATTCCTGTGGGGACTGGCCAGAAAAAACGGAAGCAGAGAGGTCTAGATGAGTCAATCTCGACATATCTCCACTCGAGACGGTATTTGAGAGTAGTTGAAGTGATTATGGCTAAGATTGAGCTTTTCAAGATGAGCAAGCTGGAAGAGGGTACTATTGTTGTCGATAGAACCATAGAGAAAACTGCTTCCAAGGTTGAGAATAATTACATGGCCTGTGCTCTCATCGCACTCAATCCCATCCCAGGAGCAGCAATTCCGAGTGTTTTTTCCAAGATAGAGTCTTGGGATGAGCGAGAGGGCCGCTTGAAACATTGGCAATTTCGTATCTCTCTTTAAATTGCAGCAGTGCGGACATTTCGTCCTTGAGACACAGAGGTTTCGCTGAAAGAGAGAGATTGTGAGCGCCAATAGAATGAGACCACAAGTACAAGAAAAGCAAGTGTATGGACATGTAGAAGCGAGCCATTTTGTTTCAAACAGAGAACTTTGTTTTCGATGAGCAGAGCATGGGAGAGTGAAGCAGATTTTATAGGCCCAAATTGACACGATTGATTGACTGGAAATTCAGCCCTTCGATCTGTCATTTGCGGGGAAGACTTAGGCCAACAATCAGTGCACAAATTGCAAACCAATGAGTGATATAGCAACAATAGATGGTATCCATCGCAAATTGTGACAGTAGCAAACAAGTCTACAAAATGTACAAATTGAGGTCAAAATCAAAGACTTTGGTTGCTCATCTGACCCTCCTGCTTGCCCAACGATAGCACTGTGTTGGACTTTTCTGTTTGCAGTATTACGACTGTTTTCACTTTGAATACATGATGATAATTGAGGTGAGTTTTATACTATCCATCAATAGGAAAGCACAAGGTCCTTAGTGAGCAGGCAGGTTTTCGGAGAGAGACGCCTAAAGGTTTTTTTACAGTGTGAGCCGTAATTTATTGATAATTTGCCTGATATTGTTGCCTAATATTTTCTTGTTACTTGCTCGAATGTTTATCACCAAAATGAGTGGAAACTGGAGACAAAACTACGCTGTTGTGGCACCATCAATATCTAATTGAAATTAAGCAAATAAAACCAAAACACTTATCTTACAAATACCTCTCTAAACAAGTTCCATCGCCAAAAATTGGAAATTAGAAGTTGGATATCTTTTTTTTTTCCCCCTTTTCCGGATAAGTAACTATTAAATTTTTTTTTAAAAGATAGATTCACAAGCCATGTACCACACGGCAATCTCATGTGTGAGTTTTGGGTAGCAATTTAATTTTATGGTCACTTTATAAAATCTCTTATCAAGTGTCGCCTTTTTGTTTTTATTTCTAGTAACAGATCTCTAATCATTATGCACGAAACAGTGCATCCATATATATTTTTGTAATCAAATCCTAGCAAATATATTTCTTTTATGCACATTTCAGTGAAAAATCTCTAATTCATGCATGACATTTAAAAACAATTTCTTCTTTAAGATTGAATTAGATGAATGATCAAAGATTAATGGAGGGTCTCTATTTTGTTCTCAAATGTGCTTTATTGACTTTGTGCGGTGCAATGCTACCGGGAAGTAGATTTTATAAAATCTCACAAAATATGGGCAACGCATATGAATCTTTAGGCTCGTGACAGGATGACTTTGTGCAATGCCGTAACGTGTGGCTACCGCGGAACTTAGAGAGAAGCCTTTGGGACCAATCGACAAATGATTGATTGACTCAGAACTCGGCTGACAAATCTATCATTTGCATGGAAGACTTGGGTCAACAGTCGGTCCAAAAATTGCAAAACAAGTGGTCATATGGCAACAAAAAATCTTTTTGTGAGGAGATAAGATGGAGAGTTTGTATGGTTAAGAAATGTGTTGAGGCTCTTCCCTCCATTCTAGGTAGATTGTGATAGCAGCAAAAAAGTCTATGAAATGATAAGAATTGAGGGTCCAAATTGAAGACTTTGGTCGCTCATTTGCCCCTTTTGTTCACCCAATATTTGCTCCGCCTGGGACCTTTTTGTTTGGGATATTAGGGCTGTTTTCACTTTGAATGCATGATCAGTACGTGAACATTTCCTTTGGTCCGATGAGGAACGTAATTTCTATTGTGTAATGGATTCATAGAAATTAAGACCATTCAGAATTTTGAACAGTCTCACTCATTGAGAGGGAGACAGAGGTGGAATTGATGCTTGTTTTGTGCAGATAGTTGCTCCAAATTTTGACCTTACTAGTGTGATTGTCTGTATAACAAGGTGATTGTATTGTGCAATAGCCTAGCATTGCTGTCTAATATTTTCCCGTTACGTGGTTTTTATGCCGAAACAAATAGAAACCGGAGACAAAAATATATGGTCGTTGGTACCATCATGATCTAAAAACGAATACAGTAAAGTGAAGATAAAATTATCAAAAAAAAATTGACAATTGACTAATTGACTTGGATAGATCTTGTCATTTGCATGGAAGATTTGGGCCAATAGTGGTGCAACAATTTGCAAACGAAGGAGTCATATAGCAGCAGTAAGATTGTCCCCTTCACAGAAAGTCCTCTGTGGTAAGATAAGATGAAGAGTTTGTATGGTTAAGATATAGTTAGAGGTCATTCTTTCCGTTCCAGTCAGATGTATTTATTCTTAAGTTGTGATGAGGGCAAACAAGTCTATAAAATGGTACGAATTGAGGTTTCGAAATCGAAGACTTTGGTTGCTCATCTAGCCCCTTTCGTTCACCCGATGGTTGCTCTGTGGGGGACCTTTTTGTTTGCGATATAGTGCTGTTTTGACTTTGAATGCATGATTGGTGACATTTGATTTGTTCGCTGTTGAGGAATGTAATTTCTGTTGTGTAGCGCATTCGGCAAAATTAAGCTTATTCAGAATTTTGAACAGTCCTCACTTATTGAGAGGGAGAGTAAAGGTGGAATTGGTCATTGTTTTGTGTAGATTGTTGCTCCCAAATAATAAAAGGCGTTTGGATTGTGCAATAGCCTAACATTGTTGCCTAAATTTTTTTTCGTATTGGTTGGTTGCTTACGCCAAAACGAAAAGAGATCGAGACTCTATATATATATATATATATATACTGTCGTTGGGCACCATGAAGACCTGAAAAGTGAATACACAAAAGTGAAAGATACCTTTCTCAACGAGCTTCATCACCGAGAACCGGTAATTAGGCAACGTTCTCTGAGCACGCTAAGATCTAGATGTGAGAGGCGCGGTAAATATGTATTAATGGATCTTGCAATCTAAAAACAGAATTGGGCTCACTTTACCTTCAACCAAAATGGATGTTTGGGACATACGCAATCAAAAACCGCACTTGTTTTTTTTTTTTTCCTACCTTCTAGACAAAGAGTATGCATTTGGCAAGTTGTGACAACAACAAACAAGTCGATGTAATGGGATGAATGGAGGGGTAAAATAGAAGAATCGGTCTCTCCTATAGCCCCTCCCTCTAGTTTGCCCAATGTCGGCTCCGTCTCAAACTTCTGTTTGTCATATTAGCACTATTTTCACTTTCATATTGCATAATCTGGATAATAAATTTGTTGCATTCACTTCCTAATTCAATCAACGGAGATTATCCCATAATTCACTCAGTATTTAGTACCTCATAAATTCTAGTGAAATCTTACTTAAGAAATTACATAAATTCTATTTACAAGAATTTAACTGGCTAAATTACTCAGATGGAATTACAACGAGAAATCACCCTCTGTCAAGAGTTACTATGTTTTACCTCAGGTGAGCTCTAATTCTTTCTCGTCCTCTGCTCCTTTTATTGAATCAAGGGCCCTTCTTTAACACGCTTGATAAGGGTCTCACTATTGGTGGGCAAATTGTGGACGGCGTCCTTCTTTACACCTGAAGAAGTCTGTGCAACGTTTTCTTGCGTTCGCTTCATGCATTAAATGAAAGGGGCAAAGAGGACTCCTATTCTCCTTTAATGCATGGCCAGGAAAAGTCAATAAAAGATTGCTTAGGTATCCTCACGCGGCAGGGAATCAACAAGGTATCCTCACGCCGCAGGGCATCAACAAAGGACATGTGTAGCCGAATCAACAGAGATTGCTTAGGTATCCTCACGCCGCAGGGAATCAATAAAGGACGTGTGTAGCCGAATTACTCCACACATGATCAATCGGAAATGAAATCCAGGCGCAATCTTCTCCTTCTCACAATCGTGGCTGAACTAATGCAATCACGTGCAGCTAGACCGAAGAAGAAGTCCCACAAAATGACGAGATCGGCCAGATTAATTTATTTAGATCAAGTATTGTTCAATGACCATAAACTCGAGACATAATTTTAATATAATCCCTAATAACAAATGTAACTTTCAATATGCAATGTGTCCGGAAAAATTATGACTGTTAAGAGTTTTGAACAATCTTCACTTGTTGAGAGGGAGTCCAGAGGTAGAATAGAGGGATTGTCTACAAGCAATTAGACATTTTATCGTGCAATACCTTAATATTGTTGCCTAATATTTTCTTGTTGCTTGCTCTAATATATATCGCCAAAATGAATGGAAAACTGAAGGCAAAACTACACTGTTGTTGGCACCATCAATATCTAATGCAAAAATTAAGAAATAAAAGCAAAACATTTATCTTACACATACCTCTCTGAAGAAGTTCCATCGCCAAAAATTGAAAATTAAAAAACAAAGATAATTACACAAAAGCCATATAACAGGTGGCACTCTCATGTGTGAGTTTTGGATAGCAATTTACATTTATGGTCACTTTATAAAATCTCTTATCAAGCGCCTACTTTTTGCGCTTATTTTTGGTAACAAATCTCTAATCACTAAGCATGAAATAGTACATCCACAGATACTTTTGCAATCAAATCCTGGCAAATCTATTACTTTACCTACATTTCGGCGATAAATCTCTAATCCATTCATAACATTTAAAAGCAATCTTTTTTCTATGGAGATTGGAATCAGCTGAATGATAAAGATTTATGGAGGGTTTCTATTTTGTTCTCAAAAGTGCTTTTCTAACTTTGTGCAGCGCAATGCTACCAGGGAAGCAGATTTTATAAAATCTCACAAAATAAGAGAAAAACATGTGGCTACCGGGGAACAAAAGAGAAAAACCTTTGGGGCCAATTGATTTACTCAGAATTTAGCTGATAGATCCGTCATTTGCATAGGAGACTTGGATCAACAGTCAGTACAAAAATCGCAAAAAAAAAGAAAAATTCGGGAAGTCGACAATTTTCAATGTGATTGATTTTTTTCATGCGTGTGTGAATGCTGCGTACTCGGCATTTTTTCTAATTAAATAGTTATGAATTGCCCCACTGATATATATTATTATGACACAAACCATATAAATTAGAATTAATATCATAAAAAATTTCAAATTGATACATCTATGATAAATTTACCCTTTATTAATTTTCTTAAAATTTTACAATCAAATTGCCAAGTTGGATGACAAGTGGCAGTCAACAGTAAAAAATAAACGGATGGTAAATTTGTCACAGGTGTTCCAGTTCGATGTTTTTGATAGTCAAAAAATTTAATATGAGGCAAATTTGTGGGATCCGTTTGGAGTTTTCGTGGTCAAAAAGTCAGTTTGGGTGTAAGTTTCAACAGACGCATTGGTTTAAGATTTTTCGTGATATTAACACCAATTAATTATGGGAATGATTCTCTTCTTTGCCACACCGTGTTCTTCTTTTCCCTTTTCCTAAA